>JARHVA010004829.1:0-217500 GCA_037957365.1 Torreya grandis | reverse complement strand
TATTGTAGAAGACATTCCCTATCCATGACTTCTATCATCTTTTAGGATCCCTAATTATAGAAGATCCTTGGTTACATCATTAATACTATCAATATTTGCTCGTTCTTCATCTGCCATATCTCCTATTAAAATTAATGATGTATTCACATCAAATTTATACTTGAACAAAATATGTGGATCCAATCCATGCTCCTTGTTTATTTTCTTCAATGTATTTTTTTATTTAAAAAACATTTTTTTCTTTCAAGGAAATCATTGCATTTAAACTTTTCTACACTTTTTTTGAGGTGCACTTTGAGTATCCTCATTTTATTCTTTAAATTCTCATATTTTGAGTACAATTAAACAAATAATATTATTTAGCTAAAAATTAGAAGAATTTAAATGTAAATGCCAAACAACCTAATAAAACTTACCATAATTTTCTCCTTTTTTGCATCAATAATAAGCACAAATCTTTTATCTTTTGCCTATTTATTTTATTACACCTAGGATTCTACATTTAAATTCTCAATCTTATTCAACATGATACTTAAAACATTATCATTTTAATTATTAGTAATATTTATTTCCCTGTAAATAGCTTGATTCACTAAAACTTCATTTTTCATCAATTGATTTTGAACCAATTTAAATAACTAGTTATGTTGGGAGTGATTATGAAAATGAGCATTTATTCCCTGAATTAAAACTTTAGCCCTTAACTCCAATAATCTCTACCACTAAATTTCACTTAAAACAATATATTTTACATATGCAGTGGACCTATCTACCAATAAATTATCTAAAGGAAATGTAGTAATCTTATCATCCATCTTTGGAATCTTAGGATTCGGAGGGAGTGTTTATACTAAACAAAGAGTTGGGTATCTATGGCTACTAAGAACTGAACTCTAGCACCTTTGGCTATGATCCTTGAATCATATCATGGGGATTGAAAAAATTAGATTGATCCCCACTCTAGATCACCAAAAAACATCATCAAGATCTATTTATTATAATAAAGTGGTTCTCCCTGAGTTAGGGAGACCACCAAGAGAAAGGTTTGTAAACTTTGACATTTTCAAATGCACTATGCCATTGCTTGGGGCCAAAAAAGATAATTGTTTGCCCCTAGTTATAACTTGGATAATTGGTGGTGGTGGAAAAAAATGTTGTCTTAAGAAGGGGTCCTTGCAAATTAAAAAAGAGATAAGAAAACTGGCAAATGAAAATAAATTTAAGATTTAATAAATATATTACAAAAAGCATTGATAAATGCATACCTCATTATTGAAGAGCCCACGAAGATTTTTATTGTAACTAAATTATTGAAGGATATTGATGTTGGGAATATTGGGGTATATATTATGAGGATGATGTAAAAATAACATGATTAAAATAAAACACTTTAACATATAATGAAATTATGAATACTGCAAACAAGACTATAGTGTTACTGACAAAATGAGAGTAGGTTTGAGTTGATGATGGTTGAACTAGATCTAAAAGAGGCATAACATAACTCTACATCCTTTTTTGTCTAAATAATATATGATGAGATGATTCTAAATCCATTTATTATTATCCAAAGCCTCAATGGATTGGTGACCTTTTACCACAACCTATCTTCTTGAAAATACTTGTAGAGTTTTTCTAAAAGGAGGAGAATATTAGTTCAACCAAATAGAGTATATAGAATATTTTTTTCAATACTTTAAAATGTAATTGAAAAAAATATTTTGCCTCTTGATTTGAAATGGAAAGAGATTTGATCTTCATTTTGTTATGAAGAGCAATAGGAATATTCATGCTCTCCAATTGGTGAAATTCTTCTTTGTACAGAGGAAGAATAAAATTGGTTCATGCAAAATTATAATTATAAATGGTAAGATCATAAGATAAATCACTCCTAATATTGTTTGACAAATATGAACACCAATAAAATTATTCACCACTCAAAATACACAAGATGTAGATAATATCTCATATCATAATGTATGTTGTTCTTCCCTGTATTATAATTCTAGCATAAAATAATTCAATCATGGCTAAAAGAAAATGATGGTTTACAGATTGTACAAAGAGGTCCCTTTTATTGTGAGGGTGGGCAGTTGTAATGGAAATATTTTTTAAATATATTGAATATATGTAAAAATTTTAAAATAAAATATAAATTTAAATAATAATAATTTAATAAAAATTGATGAACCATCCATCTACAGGTCATAGTGGGACTCTAGTTACTTCTTATCCTAGTTTGTCAACAAGGTATAGGTGGTATCAAGGTTAGCATTTTTTATGTGGGGGCCATGTTAAGAGATGGATGCCTTTGGTATTAATCCAAAATTATTAAATTCATGATTACTTATTCATATTGAATATGGATTATACATGATCATATATTTTAAGCAAAAAATTGAGTAAACTAGGGTCTGTGTCATATTGGGTCATCTTGACCAGCCCCTCCAAATAATAGTTCTTGACCCAGTCCATGAATGTACTTTGATATTCTATTATTTTAAGTACTTATGGGCACATGATATTCTTGTAAATTATTTTTAATGAAGATAATATTGGGATAGTGACAACCACTATGTAGTATAAGTGATGAGATTTTGGTAGATATGATAAGGAGTTAGGTGTGTAAGAGGTCAAAAAAGAGGTATGCAATTTTTAAAATTGTTAAATAAAGGGGCATGGAACTATTTATAAGGAAAATTTGCCACACCATCAGAAACCAAATTATGTTAGCATAAATTTGGAGTGGTGGTAGAAAAATTTACTAATGGGTGCTAACATTGGTTTCTAGACACTAACATGGCTCTACCATTTTATAGCATGCTAGTTTTTGCCAAAAATAATAAACACCCACTAGCGAGATAAAATATATAAATATTACTTTTAACCCACTAGATAGATGGAATATTCCAACAAACCCTATAATCCACTAGTGATGGCTAACATTTTCTAGCTATAGTTGGCATCTACCAATAGGAGGTGACATTAGCCAACATACCTAGCATATGCTGATAAGGGAAACCATTTGTCAGGCATCAAAAAGAATTCATACAAATGTGTGATAATATTTATATAAGTTTATATCACCATCACACCTATATAGATGCATGAAACCATATATTTTATGCCTCACCCCATTATACCTTTCAATTCACATGTTCACCTAAATAGATTCCTCTTACTTTCACCATATTTTTGAAGCACATTCTTAGAGTTTTTCCAAAAACCTCCAAGTTAATTTATATATGGGACACTAAAATTTAACTTGTATTCATATTGTTGGATATGAGCCTATGTGTAAATTTGAAGTAGACCCATATTATTAAATAATGATAATTCACTTAGTTTCCTCATTGATTAATATTGGTAAAAAATCCTAAGTTGATCATAAAGCCATGAAATGTGCAAGATCATATTTTTACTTTACTTCATATATTTCCTTAAAATGTGTAAAATAGGTTAATTAAAACCCAATTTATTAAATAATACTTATGGTTTCATACACCTTATCATGTGTTAATCCATGTGAATTGCACAATAGTGGAGACTAAATCTAAAGGCATACAAATGGCCACATAGAGTTAGAAGCTAAAGTTAGTTTCTTAAGGGGAAATTGTAAATGAATGATAGATATCCATGAATATTAATTACATTCAAATAATCTAAGTTATTAGGTTTTTAGTATGGTAAATTAGGTTTGGTCAATCTATGCATAATAGAGGAAATGGTTGTTTTTTTAAGCATTATATGTTTGTCATTACACAAATTATGTTCATATGTTATAATTAGTGTAGTCTACATTTGATTTATAAAAAATGGATTAAAAAAATTAAAAGTAATAGAAAATTAAATTAAAAATTACACAATAATCTCCCATAAATAATTCATCATATAACCTCATAACAAAATCTTTTCCAAAATCATAATTAACCATAAAAAGTATTGTATAATATATTTATAGCTACACAAGTATATGAAAAAGTATAGATGATTAACCTAGATGATATAATTTTTTTTGTAAGTACATAGGTTAAATGAAAGTACATTGTAAATTTTGAGTTCTAAACATAAATATTAGGATCATCATACTCATGGTATATCATATTTCCTCCCAGATAAATTGCCAATGTGATCAATCATTGGTATTGTCTTGGTTTTTAAAATATATCTATCCAAAATATTCACCCATATTTTCATGAACACATCACTTGGCCTAACATAAAACAAAAAAATCTCACATCATTTTAAAATATGGTTGTAATATTATGTTCTTTAACAAATTGATTTGTACCCTTGGGGTGACTATCCAATATTTCATCAATATGTTAATGGAACATATGGTTGGTTGTTATGTTTTATGATCCACTCATATCATTCAATCTCTCCATGAGTAAATTTTCATCTCATAGTGCCATAAAAATATGATGCAACCAAAGGTGGTTGTAGACACTATTTTATGGATTATATAGCACATCAATATAGTACACTTGGAAAACTTAGACCTTGGTTATTCCTCTTAGTTCTAAACCTTTCCTAATTTACAAAGTCTTGTGTCTAATTTATCTTATGACCCTTGGAATATCTCTTAGTATAACCAGTCTTATATTGATTACACAAACTTTCTATCTTGCCTAGAATGCTTAAAACTTGTTTATCTTCCACCTGTGCAAATTCTGAGTTTGTGGTTAATTTCTTATTCTTAGACACTAGCATTCAAGATAAACACCTACATAAATTATAGTGTCCTACCCTGATGAAAGTGTCTAGTGCCCTAAATTCATTTAATTTTCAAATGAAACATATCCTAATGGTAGGCCTAAGTGCTTTATGTGAGTTATTTCTCCAAAGGGATTGATATAAAAACACTATCAACCGTCATTCATTCCTCACCTATAAACTTATTACCTACTCACCAGACAACTTATAAAAGGAATTTAATCAAGCACTCAAGTGAGCGAAGCTTCCTTATTTTCTCTTATTTCTATATTAGTCATAAGGATAACATATGCATAGGTCTGAAGTACTGAAGGCGAAACCAAAGAGCTATATTTTCCAAGTTACAAGCTAAGAAAATGTTTTACTTAATTTGCACATATTGCATGATTCATGCACAAGCCAACATGTAGGTGAGAACTATATTAGTTTGAGACCTTCTTAAGAGTATTAGCTATGTAGGTAGTACTCATTAATAGATGGGTATTTGGGGTTAGCTTGACATCATGTGCCCACTAACCTATTTTTACCAAATGTCACTATAAATATGAATAATTAGGGTTTTTTTAAATTAATGAGGAGTGATAGTCCATGATCCAAATTTGAATGCACCATAGTAAAGTTGAAGTCAAACCCAAAAGTACCCAGGTCATCACATTCTTTTCTATTAGGTATTTTGTATAGGATACCTATACTAAGTTTAGATAGTAGCATCAATGTAACCATCCTAAGATGACACTAGTTTCCATGGATCCAAAAACATCCAATCCATAATCTAATGATTGTTCTAGAATACTCTTCTAGTTTGTTTTTTACTTGTTCCAGATCTAGAACTACATTAGCATCAAAACAAACTAAGTACATTAATTCTTTGTCATTTATATACTTATAATAGTTTTATTTACTATTTTTATCTTATCTTAGTTTAATGAATTTAACATATGTTTAGATCTTATTTTAGCACCCAATTGTCTTGATGTAGATCTGATCATCACCCTTGTGCATTATCATTTCTATATTCTTAACCCTATCTACCTATGTAGGATCCTTAAAAAATTTAGGGTTAAACATTTTGTGAACCCAAAATACGTGAATGAATTTTTTTCTATCTAGGGATTCAAATCCTCCTATAGTTTCAGCTTGTTTTGATGGAATTCTAGATCTAAAACTATACCCTAGGGTTTTACTCTCCTCTGGTTATAAGGGCTTCATGTGCATATACTTATAATATTGATTCTTCCTTGATTGGCACATTTCAACCTCCAAATAGGTCCATTTTAAAATTCCTTGAAGGTATTTTATAGTTAGGTTTGTATACTAAAAAATCTATTTTTGTTCACCAAAATTTGATACACATTTTTTATTTTTTATAATTCACTTTTTTTAGTAAATATTGGCATACACGATGAATGGTGTACTTATTTTGTAATTAATTTATAGGTTTCATTAAAACTATATTTTTTTAAAAAAACCTCTCTCATATCTCTTAAATAAATTCATGATTTATCAAAAATCTTGATTCTTTATTTGGAATATTTTAGGGTTTGTGTATGAAGTATTCCACATTTTTAGCTTATTTATGATTTATATTAGATCAATTTTTAAATTATTTAGAGGTTTTTCATAAATATGTTGATATAAATAAAAACATATTTTATTTTTATAAAATATTGTGATAATTTTACAAATTTAGCATTTTACTATTTTTAGTAAATGTAGATCTACATGCTGTACATGTACTTTTATTTCTATATTTTATGGTTTTGTCTCATTTCCTAGTTTTCCAAAAAATCTCTCTCAAATTTTCAAAAGATAAACATATAGTATTAAATTTTTATATGCTTATTTTATCATGTTTGATTTCTTATTAGCATTTTTAAGCCTTTCTTATCATGTTCTCATATCAATTTTTAGACCATTTCAAATGGGTGCAATCTTTTAATCTTAGCCCTAAGGGGAGTCATATCTCTCATAACTCTAACCAAGTCTAGGATATAATTTATCCAAAGGGTAAGGTGGCCAAACCTATAGTTTTAAATGAAGTTAATCAATTTCAAATACCTAGCGTTTGTGCTTGTGAAGCCATAAAAGATCAAATCACCAATATGAGAAAATTAATAAAAGAGTTACAAAATAAGATTGCATACATAAAAAATTTAACATGTGCTAGTATTAATGATGTGTTTTCATCCTCACCTACCAATGTTGTGCCAAACAAGGTTTCATATCAAAATGAAAAGCTAAAAGAAAATACATCCAAAATAAGTGATTATAAAAGTGACCAAAAGGCTACTAATATTCCAAGTGAAATCTTAAGATAAATTCTTCAAAACAAAATGATCAAATTACCTCCTCTATATCTCATAAGGAGATCTAAACACTATTATGCATATCATAGAATGTGTAGGCATTATAAATATTATTGTTTGACTTTAAATAACTAAATACAAAGTCATAAACATAGTGGTGATCCTATCATTGATACATTAGTTAACAAAACCACTCAAAATATGAGTACCTCTCCCAAATCACAAGTACCAAAACAACAAATGTGGGTACCAAATAAAAATTCAAAGAAAAAAGTTGCAAATATCAAGCATATAGCAATAAAAGGTTCAAAAAGAAAAATCAGATTAAGAAAATGATACAAATTTACTTCTCAATAATGATACTCAGTTTTTGAAACAATATGATTTTGGGATGAAATATTTACAAAACTTTTGTTATAATGGTCAAGGATTAAGAAAACATTCCCAAGGCATAACTCATCCTATTTCCATATATGATCAAAATGACCATGAAGACTTGGGATATAGTGGCAATATTAATTTAAATCATTCAAAGATATAAAATTTCAAAGAGTAAGAACCCATCAATGAAAACAAGGTAAAAAAAGAGCAAAGGCCACATCAAATATTAAAACTAGGAATTCTAACAAAATAAGTCAAAAAACAAGAGATAATTGAAAAATATAATGTTCCAAATGTGATTACAAAGGAGGGAATCACAAGTTATTCCTCATATCAAGGCCTTTTTACTATCACTACTTAAGTTGGGGGCAAGTAATTTACAAATATCAAGGTTATGAACTTTCAAGATATGATTTTTTGTTCTATGTCATTTATTAGCTCTATTGACAATAAGATTAAACACATTGATGAAACTAATTCAATATTAACAAGTATGGGATAAATTCAATTAAGAGTTTCATTTGATTTTAAAAAATTCTCTCTTACTTTTCAAGCTATTAATAATCCAAGGGATCACAATGTTGTGATTGTAAAATCATGGTTACACTCAATAGGAGTAGTGGTTGATAAAAACAATAGTTTCATATCCTTTAATCGTCAAGGTAAATTTACATCCTTTTCTAAAGAGGGAAGTATATCTTCAACTATCATACAAACAAATACAAATAATGGCATACCAAAAAGGTCACAACCATAGAATGATACACATGATAAAGGGTTTCTATAGAGGCAACTCTTTGATTAATACATTAGCTCTTGGTAGCACTTTTATCTATACATGTCTTCCTTTCAAAACAATTTTTGAATATTCTACCATATTCCAAAAATACCAAAAAAATTAAGAAAAAAATAACAAATCCAAAAAAAAAATTCAGCACCTACATGTTATATTAGCTCCTTGGCATTTGTGTGTTAGTTCCATGTTAATGGATGGCATATTAGTTACTCCTACATACACATGTGTGTCACATTTCTACTTGAGTGTGATATAGGCTTACACAAATAAATGATCTATTATTATTTCATATGTTGGGCCTTTACTATACTCATATCCTATGGACATTGGGGACATCCACCTCTATGATCATGATACTCATAAGTTATATCATTTTATGGTCACTCTACATTATCATTTTTTGAGCTCCTATATGTACTTACGCATGCCTCTATCAATGATTATATCTTACAAAAGGTAATTGATATGATATGCAATTGACATTTTTTGTTAACATATTGGATCCATGGGCTAATATGATATGTTTATGTTGGTTGTTTATGCTTTCCTATATGCACTTCCTTGAGTGTCTTTCCTTGTTGTTTCAATAATTTGAATACACTCTCTTATTTATGAAGCTCATGCCTATATGTGTTTTCTTTGACATTTGAATATGTCATTTATTATTGTATGTACATTTGAATATGTCATCCTTACTTTTTTAAACATTTAACTAAGTCATGTCCCTTTGATTATGCATCATTTAAATATGCCCCTTATTTTTAGTCTCTTTGGACCATTGCCTTTTGACTTCATTTTGAGTGCTCCTGTGTGTGCTTTATTTTCTTGTTGATCTTTTATTGTTACTATCTATACATTTCCATGATATTTATCATGTATCATAGGCCTTCATATTATCACATTGTTCTTTGTGAACCAATGTTACATTTACCTATACATGTTCCTTCTATATGTTACATGGTTCTATTTATATATTATATAGTTGTATTATCCTTTTAAGGTGAGGTAACTAGAATTTTATATTCTTCCCTGACCTCAAAGTGGGGAATATTAGTGGGGTCATGTTATAAATACATCTTCACATTTGGCATAGTTTTTAGATTCAGTGGGGGCATGCTTTGGAAGCATGTTATCCACACTCATTTAGTATCTAGTACTTATATCATTTTTCAAATTTAATATGGGAATGTCATATAGGCATGAATTATACACATTCACATTTAGATTCAGTGGGGAATGTTTTTGGAATCATGTTATCCACACTTATTCAGTATTCAACATCTCCAAATTTGGTGGGGGCATATTTTGGAAACATGTCCTATACATTGTTAATTATCCCAATTTTTATATTTTTCCATATATAAGGGGGAAATTATTTGAAATCATGTTCTCCACACTAACATGGTTTCCAAATTGGCCAAAGCACGTAGTTATATTATTCATATTCATAGTTATGGTAGAATTTTATACATTGATACCATTGTTATACTTAGTTTTAGAATGAGACATATCTAAGGTACATATGTTATGCAATGTGAACCTAATATTTCAAACTCCAAATAAATTTTAGATTTAAAAACACTCTTAGGTACTATCATCACCCACCATGATGTATTTTTACACACTAATACCCAAGATGTAATTTTATAAACTATATTGAGTCAATATATTATAGTTTAATTTGGTATGGTTGAGGTGATTAAATCACTCAATATTGCCAAGTTTTTAGGTTGGACTTGATTTTATCAACTGGCTTTACCAATTTTATAGTATAAGTTAAATTTTTTCACTCATGTTCACTAGATTATAAGTATTATTGGCTACATGGTTGAGCTAATATTAATTGTTGAGTAGCAACTCACCTTTTCTCTAAGGTTGGGGTCATGTGCCTTCGAATATCTCTCTATCTCCTTAGATATATGCACTTTATATATTTATATATGTTTGTCCTAATGTCATTTTTAGATCCTTACAATGATACATATTTCAAATTAAATTTCCAATAGGCAAGGTGGTTGCATTGATACATAGGTGTACTCTTAAACCTTGTTATTTCATTTTAAATCATTTAAAATAATTTCAATTTTATATTGTATGCACTAATTATGTATTGTAACATGCTCTTGGTTGTAGGTCAGTCACCAATAAATCACTCAAGTTGGACTCAAGCAAAGTCAAAGTGTGTTATACACACTGAGGTACACATTCCTTTCCTTTATACTAGTAATTTCATTACTAGATTAAAGGGGGTAGAATGTAAACACTATTTTATGGATTATATAGCACCTCAATCTTGTACACTTGAAAAACTCAAACCTTTATTTTTCCTCTTAGTTATTTAATTTTCCCACTTTATTAGGTCTTACATATACTCTATATTATACCCTTTGGCCTATTTATTAGTCTAATTAATATTATGTTGGTGACTTATACCATCTATCTTACCCAAAATGCTTAAAATTTATTTATCTTCCACCTATACGTGTTCTAAGTTAGTACTTACTTTCTTGTTCCCTAACACTAGCATCTAGGATGGACACCTACATTGACACTAGTGTCCTACCTTGACATAAGTGTTTAATTCCCTCAAGTTATCTAATTTTAAAATGAAATGTATCCTAATAATCAACCTAAGTACTTCAATATGATTTATTTATACAAGATCAACCCTCATTCATTCCTCACCAAGAAACTTCTTACCTACTCACCAAGTAACTTAAAAAGACATTCAATCAAGCATTCAAGTGATTAAAGATTTCCTATTTTTTCTTATTTACATATTAATCATAGAAACATCACATATATAGGTCTAAATTACTGAAGGAATAATTCAAGAGCTATATTTTCTAAATTACAAGCTAGGTCATTATTGTACTTACTTTACACATATTTCTTGATTCACACATAATCCTACATATAGGGTATAACTACATAAATATGAGGCCCTCTTCAGATTATTATCTATGTAGGTAGTGTTCATTGACAGAGGGTATTTTGGGTTAGCTTGACACCATATGCCCACTAACCCATTTTTTCCCAAAGTCACTATGAAAATGAATAACTAGGATTTTGAAAATTCATGAAGAGTGAAAATCTATGACCTAGATCTTAATGCACTAGAGTGAAGGCAAATTTAAACCTAAAAACATCCAGGTGGTTGAATCCTTTTCTAGTAGGTATTTTGTATAAGACACATTCATTAGGTTTAAATAGTAACGTTGACATAACCATCCCAGGTTGATGTTAGTGTTCATAGTTTTAGAAGCGTCTAATACTTAATTTTATGGTTATTTTAGAAGAATCTTCTAGTCCAATTTATAATTGTTTCATATCTACAAATAAATTAGCATAAAAACAAGCTAATTACATTACTTATTTGTCATTTCTATTTTGAGCATAGTTGTGCTTACTATTTTTAGCTTATCTTAGTTTAATGAATTCAGCATATGTTTATATCTAAGTTTAGCACACAATTCGATTGTTATAGCTATGATCATCACCCTTATACATTATCATTTGTAAATTTTTAACCCTATCTACCCAAGTAGGATCTTTATCCAATTTAGGGTTAAACAATGGTATTAGCCATTTATTCAAAATAATTTTAGGATTAATGGGGATATTTGAATCCATGGAAAAAATTACTCAAGAAAAATGAATTGGATACAAAAAGTGTGATAAGGCTAAGGCAAAAAGAATGGAGGTGATATGTTTTATGAAAAAATAAGGACTAACTTATCAAATAGTGAGGTACCTAAAAGAAGTATAATAATTATTAAAAAATCGATAATTAATTTAAGAAAATTATAGTAAAGGAAACCATTACACTCTCCTTGAAATAAAAATAAGAACTCATTAATTAATAAGATCACTCAAATTATTTGGGGTTTTATAAATTGAAAAAATGATATGAATATGACATTGGCCATGGCATTAATTAGGTAATTTTTCATTAACAAAATTGTCATAAATTATGGTCCAGATAAGGTAAGCAAATATGTTGTAAGTGTATAATGGATGCTCTGATTTAAAAATGTCACCTTAGTAAACTTTTATGAGACATTAATAATTTATGGGTTAATATCTTTGAAGTTAAATTTAATATATCAACATTGGGATCAATATCTTGTTGTGTTGGGATGCTCATAAGCTGATTTTGGATCATATCATCACTTAATCACACTTTATAATCCTCATTTATGAGACTTAAATTTGTAAAGTGGTGAATGATGGAAAAAGAGTGTGATATGACACATTATTGGGTGTGATATTAAATTAATATGTACACATAGTTATAAGTCTAAATAGGGATCAAATCCTTTACCTTACCTCTCCCATTAGTTCAATTTATAGAAGCTATAGGATTGTGTAGGCCAAGAGGAAACTTATAATCTAGGATTTTCTCATGTATAAATTGATTTATTATCTAGATGAGGTGTCATAGACCATGAAATCCAAAATTATAAAACAAATAAAAGTGTCCCTTTTAAATTCAATTCCATCAATAAAATTCTTAAGTACAATGCAAACATATAAACCCAAAAATGGAGCATACAATTTTGTGATTTTTTGAGTGATCACCTCCAACTATATATTCCCAAGGGGTATAGATATATAATTATAATAAAAGCATGTGAAATATGATCTTATGTTATGCATTCAGCCTTAACTGTCCCAATAATGATTGTACAAGTGTTAAGCTTCAATCATAAAATGAAAGTTCTTTGGCCAGATGTTTCAGAAGACCCATCAAAGGATGGGATATACCTATTAAATTGACAATAAAATATGAACCTAAGTTTTATACCTTCAACTTAATAAGACCCAAAAATTAAAAAAATAATGTCATAACATTGTCCCACATTGTGAAATCATGTGAAAAAACTTTGACATCCACCAGGATTATCATTTCAAAAGATTATAGTGCTATAAAACTCTATATATTACTTGTATTATATATGTAATTGGTGATCCATGCCTTATTATTTTAAGATAATTGAATGGGTTGGATATTTGGTCATAATGGTTTCTTTTTAGTGACTTTTTTTGAGTAAATTAGTACACAATTTAATTATCTTGGTCACTTTAAAGTGGGTCAGTAGAAGGAGCTCAATTATATTTTAAAATGAAATATAATTAAAACTCATAATATTTTAATCAATCATGTGAAAAATGCTATGTAAATTCCTCATTTATGTCTACATGTTAATCAAATACCATTTGTCTCAAGATTCCTCTTTGATTATTTATATAATCCTCATGAATGCAATTGTGTAATTTGATTATTTATTATCTTGAGCATATATATTTATTTCCACTTTTCATTATATTCCTCTTAATCTCATGTTTATTGTGTATTATGAGTTTCTCTTGAAGGTTTGAATATTTCCCTCTACATATTATTTTATAGTAATCTCTCTCAATCAAAATATGTTGTGTGATTGGTTAATGTGATGAAGAGGTTACAATATTTTACCACTTTTTCAAAGATCATGCGTTTACACAAATATGTCATTGTCATTCTAAAAAATTCCTTATTTTTATCATAGGAAACCTTTCACAATGTCTTTATAAATAGATGGAGATCATATTCATCTATAACTTTTTTATATTTTGGAAATGGTATTTCTACAAAGTTTTTTATTGTTGTAATTTTTATTATGTTTTTTTGGTGGTTTTTATAGTCTATAAGTTTGATTGTTGATATAAGTTATTAATAAAACAATAGTATGAGGTAAAGCTCAAGTTAATCTAGATTATCATAAGGATAAGAAAATGTTGTCAATCTATAACACAATGTGTAATTGGATTTCCAAAATAAATAAAAATATACCCTTACTATGTATTATGATTTAATATTAATTATCACATGTTATACAATATATTTTTAAAATTATGTGATTATAACATAAATTATTCATAAATTCATAATTTATTTATTAAATTAATAATGTATATTTGGTGTAAGAATTACATTTTTCATGCATACCATTTTATTAATCTTATCCACCCTTGAGTAGATATTATTTTATAATTTTTTTCACATTATTTCATAAACTTAGTGTGTGAGGGAATCCATTATCTAATAGAGAGTAAAGCCCTTACTATGGTGATAATTCAATTTACATTATGTTCCTCATTCATTTGGCCATGTGATAACTAAAAATTTTATTTGTCAATATATTTTATGTTTTCAAAGTTTGGAAGAGTTGCCATTTTTTCATTAAAAAAATTTAAATGAACTCTCAACTTGTAAATTTTGATTCACCCAAATGGAAACAAAACTACATGGACTACCAATTCCTCATTAACTAGATCAAAATTACATGTTTTGAATGGAATTGAGGTCATTTTTTTGATATCTAAGACTGTAATTATTATTTTATGGGTTTAATTGTGTTATAATAATTATCTATTTCATTATGTTCCTATAAATCTACTATTAGATCTTGGTTTAGATTTTATGCCGTATAATCAAATGTGCATATGTATGTGAGACTAAAATAGGTATTTTTCTTATTGTATAAATGTGGTGTATATGTAAGTTGTCATTAAAGGTGAATATAAGATCTAATAAGGAATCCCCCTTGGCTTTACAGAGCTTAAATTGTGGAAGGTTGACCCATCCTTTGGTTATTTTTACTTAATATCTCAATCTATTTTGTAGAAAAGTGAGAATTAATATTGGTTGAAAGGTCCTATTTTTTTCTCCCTTTTATTTAAATCATGAGGTACAAATTTGGGCACCAACATTGTCCAAATTATCTTAAAATATATATCCATTATAGCATGAAAAATAATTTATTTGGGGATTTTTTTAGATATCTAAATATGGTATGAATAACCTTTATATGCACTTTAATATAATCAAGTTCATGTTTGGTTACAAAGATATATAGGTTATAAGATTTTAAAATTCCAAAGAAAAACTAGAATGCAATTAGAGAATATTTGAGTCTCAACTTTATAAATTAGGAACTTACTTGAAAAATATTTATATAATCAATGCCCAATAAACTTAAATATATTTTTGGTTTACAAATTGTGAGTTAGAAAGCCACATGAAGGGGAAGTGTAATAAGAAGATACTATGACTGGTCACATTTTATTGTGAATTTTATAAAGAAAATCATGAAACACATTTTTTTGGTTTTAAAACTTGAATAAAAAATCACTTGTTACTATAATATATATGACTATAACATGAATGATATATAAAATTTCATTAATTGATCAATCAAATGAAGATAGAGAAATGGGGTTACTACAAGATACCGTTATGTCGTGGTAGTAAAACTAGTGGCTTTTCATTATAAATAGATTAGATTGTGACATAACCAAAAATAACTTGGGGGATACAACCAAAACTAATGTGGAGGTTATAATCAAGGTGTAAAATCATTTGGGTGAAAGGAAGGTACCATAAATAGAATATATGTAAAAATATCGTATCTCAAATATGGATAAGGCAATTATCCAAGGGACTATACAAATATATCTAAATTTGAACATTGTCATGGGGAATATAAAATATAAGATTTCACATAACATGACCATCCAACCCAATTAGATAAAAATTACAACATAAATAGTATATAGTAAAGACTAAATATCTATATATACATGTGTGGATTACAATCTTGATAAAAGTGTTGGATATGATCAAAATACTATGTGTTAAATCTTGTTCCCACTTTCCTAGGTAACAATAATTTTATCATATTAAAATTACAATGTAAAATAGGGTGATTTTGTTTAATTAACCCTCAATACAAAATGGTAAGTAATTAATAAACTTCATAAGAACCACTTATCTAACTTACCTTTCTAACATGAAAACAAGAATACCCATAAACACTTAACACTAATTTAACTTTACTAACTCATTAAATATTCATACAATGAGGTTTATTAAGTAATATTAATCCCCCCACCCTTTTTTTAATTACTTAAACTAAAAATTTAAGGACTTTAGATCAATCTTAACAAAACCCTTTGTTATCTAAAGTCAACTTTTCTAACACATACCAAGTTACTTCTTAAAATTTTCAAGTTTCACTATGTTGAGGGGTTTTATGAAAATGTTAATTTTTCAATTTACATTCAAAAATAATATTGGTTACAACATTTTATTCAACCCTAAAATTCATATACAATGACAATTGATATCCATGTGTTTATTTTTACATGGAATAATGGATTCTTCAACATCTTGATTACACACTGATTATCCATACATAATTTTGTAAAATAAATATGAGTTAGTAAAATGCATTATTAAAGAATGAATTATAGATATACTCTCTTTATAATAATCCCAAGTTGTAATATCTTTATTTATATTGATAAGTTTTCCATAGAGCCTTATTTTTTACAACAACATACAATGTAAGCTAAACCCATATGCATAGTGTAAACTATTATGGATATTTTTTCATTTATAAAACCATCATAATTTCTAACATATTATCCAGATATTTTATTTATTATAGATTAACTTCATATAAATAAGGTTAAATTATGGGTAATTCAAATTGTGTAAAATTTAACAATAACTTAAATATTTAAATAAAAATTGGAATAGCTAGATATTATACTTAGAATATTTGAGCTTTAAAAAGTAATATAAGGGAGATATACTTAGCTTATTTATGATTTATATCACTCATTATAGTTTTCACATGTTTTAAAGATATTATTCTCATATCCTATCATTGCTCAGATTTGAAAATTATATCTTAAACCCTATTTAGATACTAATTATAATAGTGAGATTCTTATGGTGACAAATAATGACTTGGTTCTACCAACAATGTCCTTATAGAATATGCAAGTCTCTAACTCCACAGATGTATATAGATCATTTAAATATTTGAATTTTAAAATCCAAGGAATGAATACATCTAAGGATATGTGAACTATGCTCCATTTGTTGAACTTGTTCAGGGAATTCCATGGGGTGATTATGCCCTAAGAGATGCAACTACTGAAACCATGATTTGAGAAGTGTTAATTCCACAACCCCCATTAGAGGAGAGATATAAGTTGAGCACCATAGAAACCTCAATTATACTACTTTGAATATCGTCAAAACTATTTTTTAGAACCCTAAAATATGTTTTTATGTAAATGTGGAAACCATGATCATATGTAAAAATTGGAATCCCAAAACTAGGTTCATATATAAAAACTAGAACCCTAAAAGTAAGTTAGTATGTAAAGAATCAACCACTTAAGATGGATTATAGACCCCAAATGATTATGCAGTACCATCAATCCATAATATATAAATCTAATTTTTTTCATGAACCTTGTTCATGCCCCAAATATTATCAATTTGTACATCAAAGTGATATAGAATGTTATTAGCTATCTATCATAATGCCATAAAATATTTTAGTTGTTCCACATAATTCTATATAATTCCACACATATGTCTTGATGTTTTAAATCTAACCCATCTATATCACATAATATAACCCATTCTACTCAATATATTCCATCTAAATGATGTAATATATTTCAAAATGTGAACTATATACTCTTCATGGCCTAATTCTCTAAGACAAATCCACTATATGCCCCTTTTGATATGAGAGATGAATCTTGAAAATAAATCATACAAAAAGAAAGAGTTATGCACATCATGTGCCATATATAGAATATATTAGTGTAAATTATATATATAAACATGAAAATATATGTCTTCATAGAATTATTTGGTCATTAAATCACATATGAAACATGTAATCCAAGTTTGTTGGGCCCCTATTTCATATAAGTATGGTTTTGCACCAACTCGATAGACATCTCAGTGTGAGGCAATAACTTATTTTTGTTTTGATATATTTTACACTAGTTGGAGGAATCATCGCATACCTAGTGCAAGCTGAAAGGCAGTTAACTAGCACCCAAATTTTCAAGACATCCTCATGAGTGGCTACACATGGTGATCACAACACAAGGGATGTAAGGTGATAAATCTAATGAAATTATCAACAAAGGATCCATTTCATCACCTGATGTGTGCTCTCCACCTTGTCATGGAGATGATTCCATGTGCTATAAAGCCAAGATTCAACCAGTAAAGAAGAGGGAGGTGAACTAATGTAGTGAAGATTTATAAAATTAATTATAGATATGGATATCATTAGCATAAGATTTAACATAGATGTCATTAAGGATCCATTTTGTGTAAGCCTAAGCTTTATTGTGATCCCCTAGGTAAATAATTAGTTATTAAAGCTTATACTCTACCTTATGTACTTATTTTTTGTAATATAAATTGCACTCTATATTTGAATATTTAAGTATATGAAGAAGAATGGTTTTCATGATACATAGTGTGCTTTCATTGAATGCCTTTCACTTCCTTATTGAATTGTACAATTACTATTAATATCTATAATGGTGTAATTTCAATATATGAATGTTTTATTAAGTGAAGTTTTGGTCAAGGTCGTTAATGGTGTCCCTATGTAAAAGATGACATCATCATCATACTCTACTAAAATAGCCTAATTGTAAGAAAAGTCATGTGCCCAAGCTTTGATGTCCTTGAAATAATAATGAGATATAGTATGAACTTGATCTAAGGTATTTCATTAACCCCTCAAAGTGTTTAATGATGTTAAGCTTAGTAACACAAAGGCTTCCACCCTTGAGATCATAGAACTAGCCTAATATAGGCTCACACTCCTATGACTAGAACTAGTTCCATAAATAGGATTTGTGCCTATAGAGTAATATAATCCACCTAGAAATGGCTTTCACCAATGAATATTCCAAAACCATTCACTAAATGACCAAGTCTTACATATGATGCATTACACCATGACACAACTAGCCCAATGCGAGCCCTAGTTCTTTTTTTATTGTGATTTAGATGATAACATAAGGATGGTACCTTATGTGAATTAATTACAACATAGTTGAGTGATAAATGTTGAGCAATATAGGGGTATACTACATTTTTTCCAAGTTGTAATAAGTCCAAAATTGACTTGGATAATTGAATGAGTGCCTAACCCCATAAATAAATGAATTAAAAACCTAATTAAACTACAACATTTTGGTTCCATTATCAGATTCATGTTGAATTTTATTATTGTAATGGTGTAACATAAAAATTCTCTAACTCTCCCTCGAGAACATTGATCACTGGCTACAATAGGTGGAAGATAGCTTTGTGTTAAAGCATCCATCTTATAAAGTACAAAAGTTGAAGAAGTGGGTTTAGAATAACCTATATGATGCTCGATATGAGGTCTTATTTTATGAAATACCTAAGCATGTGTACCAATGGTTGGCTACCTATGTGACCCATATAATTTAAAGCTATGGATAACGACTTGAGTAGATGAAAGAGTGCCTAGAGAGGCTTGAGAACCTAGTTACTACATGGACTAGAGATATAGATAAATGGTGGAAAGGAGTGCTAAATAGTTACATGTTTTATTTTGAATTATTGACATACTCCTACCTTGAGGAAGCAAAATATTAGTTTTTATGTGAGCCCAAAGGCACATTTTTTAAAGAGTTTAGTGTAGAGCTTAAGAAATTGATGGTGGATTATGACTTTGAAACTATGTGAATGGAAGGCTAAGTCCTTTCACGTATGAGTAGCATAATGGGGGAAAATGGGATGTATAAATGAAGTGAACTATAAGGGGACAATTAGATTGACACCTAAGATCTTAGGTAATAAAAATATAATAAGAGGAGGTACAGGATGATGGAAGATATGGAACCTATAAGTATCAAGAGAACCTGTAGTGAGTAGCAAAGGCATGGGGAAGGATATCTTGAATTGAAATATCATGAGGAGAGGAAAAATGAAGCCATAGATCGAGCTCAACTATTGATAGGTGAAGAATGTATTGGGTCCCTACATAATTTAACCATTGAAGATAGACCATAAATACCTACCTCTTTTTAACTTGTGGTGCTAGCTCATGCATTGGATCCCTCATGTGAATAAAGAAGAGTGATAACTAACCCTATTGTCCACATAAACTTTAAACACTTTATATACTTAGACTATAATTTTATGATTAAACAAGTTATTCCTTATGAAGAGTTAAGTGAGGATACCTCTATATGTTTGGGCACTAGCTCGACAACATAGAATATAAGTGTAAACATTTCATTTCATCCAATGTCAACTAAATAGATTAGGTAATAGCCCACAAGAAGTGTCATAGTACCATAAGTTAGTAGTATGATGCCTTCATCATCTTCAATGTTAGTAGTAGCAATAGGGTCAACGCTTGACCTAGTGGATGGAGGCATTGGAGGACCACTACCAAGATAAGCACCAAGGGGAAAGTGCCTCAGATGCTAACACCCTTCCCATAGAAAATTTACTATGAGATGGTCATGCACTTTCTAAAATACCATGGCATGGAAAATGCCATAGATCATATGCTAAAATGTGAACTATAACGGCACACTCAGGGTATAACCCAGTCAAAGTGCAAGAAAACATAGTTATTGATAATTCTACTTAATTGCACTCATACGTAGTATAGGAAATTTGATCCTAACTAGGATATAATTGACTATTACTCCTTAAAGGAAGAATTTTTTAAGGAATTTGACATACCCAAGTTTCAATAGTAGAGCATCATCATGCTCAAATAAATCAACCAAGGTCTCTTCAAAAACATGCACCTATATGATGCCATATTAAAGACACTTGTTTCTAAGCTTCCTTATATATTCACTCCTCTCAGCATGCACAATGGTTCATTTTAGGATTTATAGTACCATTTTGAAGAGCATTGTCCATGAAGACATTCATCAACCCTCATAAAATGCTTGCAGCCACACTCAAAGCTAAGGTAGTTAGGAGTGTCGATACTAGAATTAGCCCATTCATGGAGGCACAAATTCTATCCATGGTCAACCAAATCCAAAGGTTGACTATTACTTTAGTGTAAGATGTTTGAATTAGATTATGGTGCACTAATTATGAGATAGAAGACCATAATATGAATAAATACCCTCAAAGGAATGTGTGCACATTGCTTGAAAACTGTGAAGTTTGTAATTGCCCTTTATTTTAATGTGCCAGTTAGGTTAACATAACCATCTACTACCAATTTTGTGATGCATACACCCATACCATAGTTTATTATCACATGATTGATTAGATGTAAGAAAATATGGAGAGATATATCAGGCAAGCAACTATAGTAGATGGAGGGTAAGAGACCCAAGGAAATGATGGATATGGCCAATAGAATGTAGGATATGGAATGCAAACAGGCACCCTAGGGTGAGGTGGGGGATGCAGTGGATGAATATTCCCACCATGTTCATGTTACAAGTATAGTTTGATAGAGCATTATTAACATGACTTTCCTACACATCTAACATGTGGGTATTTTCAAGGAACACATAATTTTGAGGAATACCCTAAATTATATAATAAATTGAACCAAGGCCATCCTAGCATAGACAAGGGTACAAGAATGATCAAACATAAGCCACAAGAGGATAATTATACTTGAAATGTGTAATTGACATGCATATAACCCATCAAAGTGTAATAAACTACTCATTATGGATTCACTACTCAATCTCTAGTTGTACTAGTTCTCAAATTGTGCCTAAAATATATGGAACATATATATACTCAGTGCATAATGTGGCCTGAACCCAAAGCTATGCCTTACCCAAATCTTGCATGCTATAAAGATGTATTACATTAGGCTATGAGTGTGATTCAGAACCTATAATGGGAACTCCAACTAGTGTGAGACCTAAAATCACAAGTTGTTGCCTCTCATAAGAAGCAAGATGTCCAAGAGGCTGAGGTATAAGAGCTAATGGAGATCTTATGACTCTTATAGATAGAATGGATGCTTCCCCTATTAAATAACTTACTTTTAGAACATGTTGGATAGAAACCAATTGAAGTCACTTCACCACATATGGAAAGGGCATGAGAAGTCAATAATACATAAAATGTAGAGTACAATCAAGAATTATTGGTAAATGCCACCATTTATGGATGGTATATATTCAAGGTCCTTGTGGACATAGGCACTGAGGTCAATATCTTAACAAATAATACATGGGAAAAGATGGGTAGGCCAACCTTGAGGCCTTCCACTTATGTACTTTTCATGGCCAAAAAATCTAAGATGCAACCAATTATAGTTATAAAAAGCATCATTATAGATATCATGGGCACTAAGTTCTATGTTGAATTTGAAGTAATCAAGTTGGATGAACAAGATCATTATTCATCACTCCTAAGAAGACCATAGTGATACATGAATAACACTGATATGAATTTCAAGAAGTGTTATATGACCTTTGAAAATGGTAAGGAGAGCATAGTTATCCCCCTCTCAAGTTAAAAAAGAGCCCCCTATGTATAAAATGTTGATCTAGAGGATGAGATCAACCATATCTACAACATCATGGTGCAAAGTGTTGAGACTCTCCAACCAAATAACCAAGTAGTGCTTTTTTGGGATGATGAAAAGTTAGCCTCAAACACTACCAAAATTACCTGTGATTGATGGTTTGAATAAGATTATGATATAACTAGTCAAAGGTGCCATTTAGTGAGCATAAAAGCATCAAAACCTATGAGAATTAGCTAGGCCTTGATTGATCACACTTAGAAGAGATGGGTCCCTTGCCATAGAAAGAAGGGAAAGAGATCATTTTTCTTGATAAAAGGTAAAGTTTTCACACTCCCAAACTAGAAAGGGATAAATATTTTATAATAATATGTTTTCAACCTTGAATCATGCATCTTAAAATAGGTAGATAGGATGGGTGCACTAGTGTATACTTTAAAAATCATTATCACTCTTTGATGGGTAGTGCAAAGGCCTATCTTGTCAACTTAGAAGATATAAAAGTAATAATATACACTAGATTTTGAAAAATTAATGAGGATCTAGACACTTATGCATACTCTAGTGATTCAAACCCAATAGCACACATGTGCTTGTGTGAAGAAACTTGGATTGACTACAACATAAACACCCCAAGGAACTTATGGGTACATGCATTCTATAGAACCTTAAAGATGTGGGTGTGAGCATGTTATTTTTTCAATTAGAATCACCATGAGATAGCAAATTGGGATGCACTCAAGGAGAATTTTATGCACACCTTCTCCTTTTCTTCATAGAACCTAGAATTGATCGAGCCACTATAAGTTATTCAAAGGGTATTGTTAGAAGAAATTACAATTATAGAGGAGAATTAAAAGTAAATGTTTAGGGGAAAGGGATTGGAAATCCAAAATTTATTTGTGGATCAAGTTCTCAATAGTTACTCAATTTAATAAGATGATGAAACCAACAAGGAGTGTAACTGGATGACCTTGACAAGCAAGAAGAAACTAGTGCACCAAATAAAGGATAACACCCCTAGTGAAGAATACCCAACTCATCTTTGCATAGAGATAACTAAGTGGAGTAGGTAAGTAAATTATTCCCATTGGGAGAGGAATGATCCCTAATATTCACCACTCAAGACTACTAAGGTAGACATTATCATATAAGGGGAACTAAAAATGGCTACTCTGGGTGCATACTAGTCTGACACAGAGCTAATGTGAATTATGGATCTCTTGAAGGAGTTCCAAGGCTTATTCCATAAAAATTATCAAGACATGAAGGTAACCCACCCATCCATTGGGAATATGAGCATAAATATGGTGGGTTGTGTAATACATATCAAGAAGTATCCCTATATAATGAACCCCAATCTCTACACTATGGTCAAGGTAGAGATTGATGGTATGTTATTCTTAGGTGTTATCTACCTGGTGCATGAATCTAAATGGGTGAGCCCCATGGTGATTATAATCAAGAAGGATGGGCACATTCACATTTTTATAAATTATAGAATGTTGAATTCTACCTACATCACTGATCCCTTCTTGACTCTATTCACTAATGAAGTCTTAGATGGAATTATAGGATATGATATCTACACTTCACTGATGGGTTCTCTAAATATTATCAAGTCCAAATTGAAGAGGAGGATAATCCTAAAAAAACCTTTTTGACTAAATGGGGTTATTTCACTTATAACATGATGCCCTTTAGACTCAAGAATTTACTATCCATGTTCTCTAGAGTGTTATTCACTGCATCATCCATAAGTTCCTCTAAGTGTACCTATATAATTGGACTATGTATGGGCTTGTAAAGTACCATTATGATAACTTTCACATAATGTTTGAAAGGTGAAAGTAACTACAAATATCCTTGAAACTCAAGAATTTCATATTTTCAACACCATTTAGAACCTTAGTTGGGCACATCATCTATAAAGATAGTCTATTCAGTGATCTTATGAAGATTTTAATAATCATTTAGCTCCAAAATCCTTCAACGCAAAAATATGTTCATACCTTTCTATGCCATTGAGACTACTGTAGGAAATTCATAAGGAGCTATGAAAATATTATGGCACCACTAGAGGAGATATTTTGCATGGATGGCCCATTATATTGGGGTATAGTGTAAGAGGATGCCTTTGAAACTCTGAACTCAAATTAACTACCATGCCTATTTTATAATTTACTAGCTAGAAAACCCCATTCCACATCTATGTTGATGCATCTAGATTTGTAATTGGTACCATTTTAGCATAACCTAGTGAAGGAAAAATGGATCATCCCATCTCCTTCACAAGTAAAAAAATTGACCTAAGTAGAGATAAACTATACAATAACTCAATGCAAAGCACTAGCCATGGTCTACATCCTACAAAAATTTAGGAAATACTTTTTGGTGACCCCATTTATCTTATTTATAGACCACATGGTTCTTAAGTACCTCATGAATAATCCCATTATCCATGGGTACATTTGTATATGGATAGTTCTATTTCAAGACTTCTAGTTCTCAGTTATCATCAAGGTTGGAAAATAGAACTCAAACCCAAACCATTTATCTCGTATCAATTTTGGCATTACAGTAGCACCAATCAAGGATGACATGTTGGATGTGCAAATATATAGAGTATATCATGTCCTTGAGGACTTAGTAGAAATAGTCACTTTTCTAACATTAGGATTTATACCCTAGAATATGACAATCAAAGAGAAGAATCAACTCATAATTAATGCCACCCTTTTTTATCTCATTAGTGGGAAACTATACAAACTAGGATAAGATGAATTAATATACTAATGTGTCTTATAACATGAAAGGGAACCCATTTTACACAAGGTATATAAAGGAATATCAGGAGGCCACTATGTTGGAGATGTAATGGCATGAAAGCTATTACAATCAAGCTTGTGGTGATCAAGTATATTATAAGATGCAAAGTATTACACCAAGGCATGTGATATATGCTAGTGTATAAGGAATCTAAACCAATTAGATGAAATTACTCTCATCCCCATTTTTTCCTAAGCACCATTCAAAAAATGGGATATTAATTTTATTGGGCTGAGCACTCCCATAGTAAGGTGCATAGTATAAAATACATTGTAGTATCCATCAATTATTTCACTAATGGGGTCGAGGCAGCACTAAAAAAATACTGCATAGCTACCATAGCTATAAGGTTCATATGGGAAAACATCATAATTTGATATGGGTGCCCACTTAGTTTTACTAGAAACAGAGGCACACATTTCATCAATAAAACTATGTAGATCCTATTGATAGAATACATGGTGGTGCACCATAAGACAACCCCTTATCATCCACATGAGAATTACACCACTAAGGAATTCAACAAGATACTAGGAACATGTCTCATGAAGATATGTGATATTTTTTTTAAATATTGAGATGATTGAGTGTCATAAGTATTATAGTCATATTGTACAACCTATAAGTTCCTGAACAAGGCTACACCATTTCAAGTGGTGTTTGGCACTAAGGAAATTCTACCATTAGAATTCATGGTACCATAATTTTTCATTGTGCATATTGGTTATGTAAATGACCAATAATCATTGAGTTTAAGGTTGGAGGACTTGGAGTGCTTGGATTAGGTATACATGCATGCAAGGTGGAGCTAGCAGATAGAGAAGGTAAACCAAAAGTTATGGCATGATAAGCATATTGATCATAAGGTACTAACTAAAGGAGTATTTATCTTTCTATATGACTTCAAGTACCTCAATCACCTAGAAAATATACAAATTAGGTGGATGGGTTCATATGTCATCTATAACATATTGGAAATGGGTGCATGTAAACTATGTACATTATCAGGGGAAATGCTTCGTGGGAATTTCAATGGCAATCGATTGAAGATTTATAAGCAATAAGATGATACTTGTACCATTAGACTTTTTTTGTTGGTCACAAATAGGTTGTGTTATGGTGACCAAAATAAATTTTGGTGCAAGCCAAAAATTTCCTTATGTTTTGTGTTATTTTTTGTTATGTTGGTGATTAGTGAACAAGTGAGGCACTTTACAGCCCAAAAGTGAACTATTATGGCACTTTTATGCATAATACCAGTCAGTTAATTCAAGAAACATTGCTTTCTAGTAACCTATGGCAAGACACCTAAATTTTTAAGTGCATGGAATTCTCTATACTTTGAAGATATGAGTACCAAGTGACAAAGAGACACACGTATGATGCTAGTACACATAAGATGTGAGAGAGGTGCACAAGATGCTAAGTATGTAAGACACCTTGAGAGTGAAGCACTGAAGGACTAGTGTAAGGGATTTTTATGGGGTAAGGATAAGCTAAGTCAAGAGATGAAAGTGTAAATAAATTGACCAAGATAGGAAAACATGCTTGAAATGAAAGCACATCAGGAAGAGAAGATGGAAATTTGTAGGTTTAATCAAGTGCATATGAAGCATTATACCTATGTTACCATAAGGAAGGTGAAGGTCACACCAAGTGAACAAAGTGTAAGAGGAAGATCATCAAGAGAACCTAGCATCCACTTCAAGTTAGGCAAGAAGTGATCATTTAAACTACATGTCACTTCACCAAAAATACCATTTAAATAATTTAATGAGGTGATAGTGGAGGCACTAAGATCTACATTAAATGAATAGTTGGTAGCATATTTTTGTGGGTTTTATTATATTCTAAGAAATATAGGCACTACCATGCTATTACTCACTTGTAAATAACATAGTAGTTGAACTAAGGGTATAAAGAAGTGAAAGAATGACTAGTTTAGGTTGCAAACCTTGAGAAAAATTAAGCATAGAACCAAATTTGAACCAAAGCTGAAGTGAGCAAATACTACCAAAGTGAAACCCTAAGTGCTCACAACCACTAAATAATAATGATTACAAAGAGAAGGATATTTCATTCCTATTGAGATTATAAAGAAATATTTTGGGGTAAGAATTATGAGAGAACCAAATAGGAGAAAGTTTTAGTGATCTTAAGGATACTATTAATGGTAACCAAAAGCTTGAAAGCTAAATTCATAGTCATAGACCCCATGACTCTGAGAAACACCAAGAAACATTAGAGGCTTTGGAAAAATAAATAAACCATGCTTTAACTCTTGCTAATTCAAGATGGGAAAGAAATAGATGAGTTCTAGTTTGTCATAGGCATAAAAAGATGCCAAACAAGTGTGGACAATAGAAGAGATGGTCATTGCAAAGAAAAAATTACAACTGATGGAAGGGGTTATCATCATAGTAGTTGATCTTGAGGTGATTTTAAATATGTCATACTGAGAAATGTATTTTCCCATAGAGGCCTTGGTAAGAGAGAAATGAGCATATTTTGTGCACACCTACTGACTAAAATAATACAACCACCACACCTCAAATAATGCACAAGATCTAGTATAATATTGGGTAGTTGATAGGCAGCCAAGATAAAAGTGGGAGAAACATTATTTGACGTCTCCATATGAGATAGACTTGTGACCACTAATGTAACTTATCTCTATGAGTTGCCATATTTTGGGAAGCTAGAGAAACTTGTGTAGTTCCTCCTCTCATGCATCTATGGAGACTACTTCTACTTTATAAGGAGGTACATGTAGTTATTAGTGATCTTGATTGGTAGAATCACTAAGCTCTTAGACTTTAGTGTAGGCATCTACCAGATGATAATAGATGGTGTTGAAGTAGAAAGTGATGTAGAACTCCTTAGGTACTACAAGGGAGGATTCATGTTTCCAATAAAGGATATTAAGGACCCTAAAATGAGGGTAGCAATGAGAAATGCACCTCATAAGTTCAAAAATTTACCCCAATTGATGGTAGATGGACATCACCAAGGGCTACTTGTACATCATCCACCACATGGTGTAGGGGGTCAAGTTTAACATAGTAAAATTTATTGTTGTAGAACTAGTGAAAAACATGCTTGAGTGTCACATGGCATAAAAGACCTTCAGGTGGGGGTCAATGTTGATTTTAATTATGATGTAAGAGATCAGTGTTCTTGATGGTGAAAAAGCCAATCTTTGGGTCTTCTTTGTGCATAAGGACTCCCTAATGCTAAAGTATCAAGACTTCACCTACCCACGCACCTTCACCCAAAAATATAAGACTCAAGTAATGGGGTGGTGTGCCTAATATATAGAGGCATTCAAGATAGAATGGTGCATATTTGATAAGCTTCCCCAAAACATGTTTGGAACCATGACCTTTACCATCATGTAACACTTTTATGTAGTACACTTTGTGCTCATAGATGGTAATCATTCAAGTTGGCTAAAAATCCCTTACATAGTTTCCATGAAGTACTTTAGGGATATGCTAAAGAGAATTCTCAATGCACAGTAGCTAGACATCCTGGTGAAGGCCATAGATTTGGAGAGGAGTATGTTGTGGGGCTAGTACATGTTCTCAGGAGGAAAAGCTACAAAATATAAGGAAGATGACTTGAATCACACTAGCATCCATCCACTCTAGAAATAAGTAATACTTAGGCACATACACATGTTATATTATGAGATGAAGCCAAAAAAGAAGGGTGCAAACCTTGAGAATGATGATGATCTCCCCCTCTAGATTGATGATGAAGGCAAGTTGGTGTCAGTAGTGCAGAATAAAAATCCATTGAAAAAGTAAGGAGAAACACTTGAATAAATTTAAGAGCACATAAATTTAAGGATGGCCTCTAATGAAGAAACTAATCCATCACCAAATAAGAAGTGTGTGACCTTAGTGCTAGGTATTACATCTTCTAGAAAAAATGATAAGAAGTCTAAGGGGCCCATTGTGATGCCAAAAATAACCTTGGTAGAGATGGAGGCACAAGAGGCGTGTGAGGAAATGGAGGTGTAAAAGGTGTGGGAAGAGATAGAGGAGGAAGGAGAGACCAAGTTATACATTATAGAAGAAAAAGGAGAAGAGGCCAACATTGAAGAATTACATGGCCCTCCAAGGTGGCACTACCACTACACTTAGAGAGGTAATAAATCCACCTAGAGACTCATCAAAATATCCCTTCATATAGCCTCCATGAATTGAGGAGGAAAAAAAATATTATAGAAGAAAATGGGCCACAACAAGGTAGAAATAGAGATGGCATTGGTGCTAGAGAAGAAAAGAGAGGCCATGAAGGTAGCTAACATGACTTAAGATCATATTGATAGAGTTAAGGCTGAGGAAAGGAAATCCAAAGAAGAAAAAGCCTCAACACTAGCAAAAAAGAAGAAGGCCAAAAAAAAGAAGGCCCAAGAAGAAAAGATCAATAAATAGAAGGAAGATAAAGAGGTTATCATAGACACAAAACCAATTGATAAAGTGGTATAAAAGGTGCCTAGCATCTCCACCATCACAACAGACCAAGATACACTATAGGCATGCCCAAGTAGTTAAGGGGTACCTAAATAAAAGTAAGGCAATGTTGGTGCCTAAAAAAAAACAAATAAAGAGTGTCATGGAAACACAAAAAAATCAAGATGAGGGTGAAGTTGATGCCAAGGGATAAGAAGAAGTAGACAAAGGGGACAAGTGTAAAGAAGAACCCTTACATGAGTAGGAGTAAGAAAAATTAGAGGAAATTGCTAAAGAGATTAGTATCACTGATGAAAATGAGGAAGAAAAAATGAATATATCCCTAATGGAAGAAGGCACGAAGCTAAACCTAAGATAAAAGACATAGAAAGGGTGGATAGATGAAGATTTCTACATGTTTAAATATATTCTACCTCAATCTACCATAATTAGGATGTGCTAATAGTTATCATTTACATTTTATAGCTATATGGATGAGCCTCACTTTAAGGTGCCACATAATGTCATATTAGGCACATATAAACCAAAATAAGAGCATGATGTCATTCTCATAGATAGTCATGCCATGAACCTAATCAGATCAATAAATACACTCATCTAGATGGCCTCTAAAGTTGTGTGGAAGAACATCATCAATGATTTTAGGGATTTAAAGTGGACTAATATCACCTTAGATGTATAAGATGAAGTGAAGTATATGAATTTTAAGTTACAACAACTAGTCAAGTGCATAGAGAGAGCCAAGCCATCCCTCTTAGATAATTTTGACACATCAAACCTCTTGAAGGTTGACAGGATATACATGTTAGTGGATCAAATTCTCTTGAGGTTGAAGGTAGAGCTGGTGTAAGAAGAAAAAGAGGACCCATACATCATATTAAAAGGAGAACTAGCTACAAAGCTAGAAGAGGTGGAATACCTCTTTACAAAACTTCAATAGGGTGTAGATGTAGCTGACACCATCTTCTATAGATTTTCCAACCATGTATTAGTAATAAATGCATGCCTCAAGTAGGTAAAGGGGGAGAAGGAGGATTTGATGGTTTAAGTATACATTACAATCAGGTCAGAGTACATGTATATAATGGGGAAGGTTAATGCATTAAGCACATAGATCAAAAACTAGGAACAAAACTTGTAGGCACTTTTTAATGACTTGCAGACCAAGGCTTATGAACAAGGGGAAATCCTAGATGGAGGAATGATAAAAGCTAAGGCAAATCATGAGGCCTTTAGAAAGGAATTAGATAATATAAATTTGTTCATTTTCAAATTCATCTCCATGGAGATAGACAACATCATTGAGGAGCTCAAGCTCACCATTAAGGGCTTTGAAGAATTTAATACCAAGCTAAAAGAGAGCATGCCCAAGTTCTATGTGTTGAAAGATTTGAAAGCCTAGTCTAGGGAAGAATAGAAATTTTGTATGGGGTAATGTTGGGCCCCTATTTCATATAATTATGGTTGCATTCCAATATATAAAAATATCAACATGAGGCAATCACTTGGCATGATTATTATTTTTATATATTTTGTGCCAGCTAGAGGAATCATCATAGACCTAGTGCCAACTGATAGGTGATTAACTGGCACCCAAATTTTAAATACATCCTCATGAGTGGCTACACATGGTGACCATAGTGTAAGGGATGAAAGGTGATGGAACTAAAAAAATGATCAACAAAGGCTCCAGATCAACACCCAATGTGTGCTCTCCAACCTAGCATGGAGATGCTTCTATGTGCTATAAAGTCGATCTCAAACCAAAAAAGAAGAGGGAGGAAAAATAATGCAGTAAAGATCTATATAATTGAATCTAGATATGGATTTCATTAGCATAATATTTAGAATGGATTCCATTAAGCCTCTATTTTATATAAGCCCAAGCTCACCTATGATCACCTGGGCAAATAATTAGTTAGTGAAGCTTGTATTTTGCCTTATGTACTCTATTTTCTACAATATGAATTGTACTCTTTATTTGAAGCTTTAAGTGTATGAATAATAATGGTTACCATGATACATAGTTTCCTTTTATTGAATGTATTTCACTTCATTATTGAATTTTTAAATTACTATTAATAGTTATAAAGGTGTAATTTTAATAAATGAATGTTTTGTTAAGCAAAGTTTTGGTCCAGATTATTAATAGCATGCTTGTGTAAAACATGACATCATCATCATAATCTACTAAAATAGACTAAGTGTAATAAAATTCATGTTCCCAAGCTTTAATGTCCTTATAAGAAGCATGAGATATAATATGAACTTGATCTAAGGTATTTCATTGACCCCTCAAAGCACTGAATGATGCTAATATTAGTAACATAAAGGCTTGCACCCTTGAGACCATAGAGCTAGCGTAATATAGGCTTGCACTCCTATGACTAGAACTGATTCCCGAACTAGACTTTATTCCTATAGACCAATAGACTCCACCTAGAAATGGCTTATGCTAATGAATCTTCTAAAATCCTTCACTAAATGACCAAGTATTATATATGATGCATTGTACCATAACATAAATAGCTCAATGTATTCCTCGATTCTTTCTCTATTGTGATTTAGTTGAGTGCATAATGCTTGCACCTAATGTGAATTGATTTTAACATAGTCAAGTGATAAATATTGAGTGATATTGGGGTATACCATGTTTGCACCTAGTTGTAATAAGTCAAGAGTTTATTTAGATAAATGAATGAACACCTAACCCCATAAATAAATGAATTAAAACCCTAATTAAACTATAACAAAGTTATTAGGAATACAAGTTTCAATGTCTAATAGATATATCAATTAAGTAACTAATAATCATAATATATGCATGATATAAAGCATGGCATTAGACATAATATAATTATACATGATCATAGTATAAATATCATATTAATAGTAATATATGTATCCATGCACATGGACATGCACATAATATCATGATCATAAAGCACTCAAGACACACCATGACTTTGACCTAATATAGATAACATAAGGCCATTACTCAAACTCAAGGATACTCTAGCAAACTGAAACACAAAATGAAAATACATAGTTAATGCACTCATATAGCATGAAATATATCTCACATTAGTAACCACACATTGTCAAAATAATTAATATAAATAATTCATATATAAATAAATTTTAATTTGTATAATATTGAATGTCATAATCTAATATAGAAAAGTAAAATATCCATAAGAAATAGCCTTATATAAATAATAATAAAGATAAATTCATATGTAACAGTCTACTATGATCAATGGAATGATATATAAATATTCAACCGGATAAATGTACAAATCTTCCCCTAGTGTAGGTATGTTCCCAATATAGAAAGGTAGCCCCAAGTGTAAATTATGTTGCACATTTGTATGTTCATGCATCATATGTAACATGTATCCTTCATCTCACTCATTTAGATCATGAACATAGTTTACGTAGATAATAAATATGTAATTCATAATTTATATATATTTTAATGATTTTAGATTCATAAGAGAAACATACAAGTAATAAAGTTATTTAAATGTAATCAAGTACTATTCAGATTTTTAAAATGTGTTACATTACTTTAATAATATATCTCATTTAGGCATTGAAATAAATATAGTAAGTATTAAGAAACTAAGGGATAAAGAGAGTGTATCTTATTTGTTATTCAATTATACATTGTGGTAATGATCAATAGCCATCAGAAGGTTGTCTTATAGATATAGACTTTATTCATATGTATTTTGACTATTTTTGACCTCTAGATATTAGTGTCAACTAGGGAGAATAACATCAATGCTTATGTCCAATCCTGATGCAAGTGTCCAGTCAAGTATATGTATAGGAGTGACTTCAAATTTGTGCCAAGCCTATGTTACCACTATGTAATTATTGCCTCTAGTTATGTTTGTCTGTGTGCCAGATCTAGATAATAAATAACCCTACTTTTTCATTGTGCCTCTTAAAACCTGGTAAAAAAGGGTTAGTAACATGAGTCCATCTAGACCTAGCAACCTCATTCATTTCTAAGTGTTGCCTATATATACAATACTCCTAAGAGGGGCTCAAATTCACATGTATTTCTCCCTCTTATGAATGTTCTTTGAATATAACAGTGCAACGTTATTCTCTTTCTCCCATTAACCCATGGTACAAGTGATGCAATAGTATATTTGACATTTTAAATGCTTCCAATATTTGATTTAGTGTTTAGTGAAATTTTATAACATAAAATAAATAATACTTTCTAATTATAGAGTTTCCTTATCAATTTTTTAGGTGTATTGATTAGATTATAGCCTTTGTATATATAGGAACCTTTTGAATTTTAATTAGAACCTAGTGATGCATAAAAAGTTGACTATAGTGATGCATAAAAAATTTGCCATAGGATGGGCAAAGAGGTCTAACAAAATGGTCACAAAATGAAATATATAAAAAAATAAAAAAATATAAGCCTAGATAGTTGCATCGAAGATGGACACCAATGTCAATACTAGTGTCTAAGATGGATGCAAGTGTCCAAGGGATTAAAACATTTATAAAATAGGTACAATAGGCATAGATCCCTGGCATACATTGGATGAAGATAAACATACATATCACATAGGCCCAAGGGGTAGGTAAATCAAGTGAAATAAGATGAAACCAAAGAGGTCCATGAGAGACCGTGTCACTAGATGTCTAATTCTCAATGAAAAGTTACATACATACAAGGATATTATAAATATGTGTACTTGTATCAAAATAGATGTCTAAATTTTCCCCCCTTTAATCTAGTAATGAAGGAAAAACTATAATTACTATCTTAAAGGAAAATAAAATGCATATCGTGGTGTGGACAACACACCTTGTCTTCACCTGAGTTTTTTTCTTCAATATTTTATTTGAACATTACCAACAACCAAGACTATGCCAAAATATTAAATCATCCTATATAATCTATATTTAATTAATAATAAAAAGTAACCTAAAGAAATAACATGGATAGAATACACATGTGTATGTGTCATGTAGTAAATGGTTCTAGATTGCTGGAAACTAGAGAAGTAGATAAGGAGATTGTAACCTCATCCATATTCTATCTGATGAGTGAGCCTACAAGTGGTCAAATGTATCATACCTTTGTATTTTTTTACCTAAATTAGGTAGAGATAGTATGTGATAATTCCTCCAACATGGAATCAGAAGAGTGGTGATTCAACCATCAATAATATCATATCCCAATGAGATAACTCAAGAGAAAAAGATATGTATATGTATATCTCTATATAATGTGAGTGATGTAATCAATTTCACACAAGAACTTATTGAGACTAGGTGATTTAATCTCTTTAATCACACCAAAAATAATAACAACCACTATAGACAGGTCAGGATCAATACAATCCATGAAAGTTTGATTAGGATATCAGTACGTATAAGTTTTTGCATTGTAGTAACAGTCCATAAAAGAGTTTTAAAATCTAAAATTGATTTGGATTTTACAATATTAGGCACACATTTCATATCATATGCACCTTGGATATGTCTCATGTTGAAATTATGTATATAAAATGGTAATAATGCATAGAATTTTGCTACAACTATGAATCCAAATCATATATTATGTATGTTTTTTCCAATTTGGAAACTGTGTAAGTGTTGGTAACATGCTTCTAATGCACACCCCCAATATGTATGGAGAAATTTGAAAACTATAATAAGTACCAATGTGGAGGAAATTGTTAAAAAAACTTGTCCCTATTATAATTTGGAGATGTTGAATAGGTGTGGAGACCATGCTTCCAAAGCATGCCCCCATTAAATGTGGAGAATGTGTAAACTATATTTGATTATGTAGAACATGTTCATAGACATTTCCCTACTGAGATCCCCCCTTTTTATAGGAGGTGATATAGTTTTTTTTCCCTCTCCTTGTAAAAATAAAATAGATGATGTGATTGATATAATTTACTTGATATTGTTTTGAAAGTATTGTGGTCAATAATTTGTAACATTATTTTAGGTAGTATTTAGAATCTAGAAGAATATTTATGTGTAGCAAAAAAATTAGTGATTTTTGGCAGTGTTTAAATTTTTTAAATTTTGGTATAATATGGAATGAATCATTATTTAAATCCCAATGTAGCTTACAGTTTTGAATTTGAATAACCAGGGCTCAAGATATGCACATTTGAAGTTAGTGCAAAATTGGTATAATAGTTGCATTGTAATAGAAATTTGAAATCATTTGCATGTTGAATTTTTGTAAATTTTGAACTCTAATTTAAGAGAAGAACCATGAAATGTATAAGACACCCTTACCCAATGTGATTTTATGTGTTTTGGAGTGCCTTAACTGGCCAGTAATTTTTTGAGCTGGTAAGTAAGATTTATTATAATTTATTGGTAAGTTTGAATTTTGGAAAAAATATCATTTTGTGTATATTTTTGGGGATTTTTTGTACGAGGTCAAACACTTGCATCAACATCATAGACACTTTTATTGGTAACTAATCAGAATTTTCTAGTGTCAAATGCTACCCTCATAATTTTCATCACATGTGGACATTAACATCTAACATTTATGTCCCACATGGACACTAGTGTCAGACACTAATGTCTTTTTATTTTGTGTATGATTAGTTTTATTTCTATATTTTTACATCAAAATATAATCACTAATGACTATTTATTTTTTTATCTTGATTACATAAGCATATTCATATTCAAGAGTTTTGGCATAGGTGACATTATTTGACACTAGTAAATTTGGGTCTAGATGCAGCCGACTAGGCTATTATTGATCAAGCAAGATTGGGTCACATGGCCCATATATGATAGATCCCATATGATATTCACCTCCTTATATCCTTGGCTAAGAGGTGGAATCAAGATACATGTAATTTTTGGATTCTTATAGGTGTGATGATAGTCACCTTAGAGGATGTGTATCATATTGTTTGGCTTCTAATTAGGGGTGACAGAGTCCAAGTTGATAGAGATGGTATCTAAGGCTATATTTAGCATTCTCATGTATATTTTATTGGTCATATGGCTCTTAATGTATATCCCAATAACATTATTCAATTTTATATCATTATTAGAGGTGATGTTATATGGCTATGAAAGTTTATTTACATTTTACTAGCATCATTTATGGCCATGAAAGGTGGGACTATTGGTATTTATTATTAGATGTATTAGGTAGTGCATCACATTGAGCTTGATCAGACTAAGTATTCAAGGGTTTATATTATACTAGCCCATTTATCTAAGGATATATATAGGTTTGTATTAGAGAGTCATGGTGGGGGTATTGGAGCAATGAGTATATTACATGTTTGGTCATATAAGCATATCATAGTGGTATGGATAATTTTTGGTCCCCTCACTTGATGGACTCATCCATAGATATTTGTTGAGTGGTGGGTAATTCCACATGGTATACTTCATACCATGATGGAGTACCATATTAATTTAGATAAGTTATCTCCATATCAGATTGTATGGCATCATTAAAATACTTTTATTAGATGGCCTAAGGATGGACATGAGTTATAGAGGGTCCATATCAATTTGTGGTTGGTTAATCAATTTCCTAGTGTCTATGAGTTATTTTAGTATGACTGAGTTTTATGATATTTTAAGATAGAGTAAGGAGTTACATAAACACCATATCCATGGAATTAGATGACACAGACTGGTCATAGGGCACATGATAGGCCCACACCTACTATTATATATCTAGGCCCATGTCTAGATAATGAGTGAGATCCTTTAGTTCCCCTAGTGATAGGAGATGATGTGGGATATACTAATGGATATGTACATAGGTGGGTTAGATCTTGGTGACCTTTTTTATTTCATATTTTATTTTCATCCCCAAGTGTCATTTGTATGGCACAAGGTGGTATCATAGGAGAGATAGGCAGTGAAGTAGGTGACTTTACTCCTACAAGACCAACACTAATGGATGAGGTGACCAGTAAGGACACATGTAAGTACCATAGTTTAAAGGTTTGTATTTTATTTGGTTATAATATTATATAAATTATTTGGTTTTTATATACATCACTAACTGGTATCATATCTTGAATGTTTATAGGTAACCAAGAGTGATCGATGATGGTCTATCGGGCAATACAAGCCCTTACTCACATTGTTCCTATGGATGTAGATAGAGATGGATTTATTCATAGAGTTTTTAACATTATTAGTTCCCATGCATTATTATTTGATCCTTTTGTCATATTTATGGCATCATACCATACTATGGCCATGGAGTGTGAGGAGTTGCCTACAAAGCTAGATAGGCATGACATCCCATAACAAAGTTATAATGAGATTATGTAAATGTAGGTTTATTTTTATGACACTTTAATATGTGATAATGAGGATACATTATGATGGTTATGTGATTTTGATGAGAGAGTGCATGTGTTATCATGTTCATGTAGACCTCAATTTAATCCTGGTGCATCTACATTGAGAGGTGTTAGATTTGTAGATGTTGATATCAGTGAGGAGTGCACCCCAAGGGATATGAACCCAACATATGATTGATATGCTTATTTTTATAAACATTTTATTGACTTATACATATATATATATATATATACATATATATATACATATATATATATACATATACATATATATATACATATACATATAAATATATATATATATATACATATATACATATATATATATACATATATACACATATATATACATATATATACATATATATATGAATGAATGACATTACTCACATGGTTTTATTTGGTGTCAAATGGATTTGAATTGTTTAATTCTCTATTGGTCATTGTATAGTTTTTTAATTGCATTTATTTATATGGTGTATGTTAGGATTTGGTAAAATATGTAAAAAGTATGATTATTTTTAAATTTTTTGTATTATATTAGAAATAAATACATCACCATATGCAATGAAATTTGGATGGGTATAATAAATCTTGACTTTAATGATCATGTGAAAATGGAACTATAGATTATGCTTTTGTAATCATCTCTAAAGCATCTATATAAATATCCTATAAATTTATATGTATTTATTTAGGTTCCCATATCTAATATGAAAGTTTACCTTCTCCTTATGTCTCTTTATGAAGGACCTGATTGACCAATGGTTCCTTGGTAGGAGTAGTATGGTAGAGATCAATCTTGGGAGAGAGTACACTAGGAAAAGGACTTCTACTATAAGTCTTCTTCTATGAAGTCCAATGGACCATGTGTTCCTCACATGGATCACCATGGGATGTCTAGACCTTCTTCAATGAGCCTCTAAGAGAAGTATGTGGAATAGGTCTAGATATGTCTTTTCTATATGTAATGATTTTGTGATTGGCTAACTGTATAAACTTTTACTTGAGATAAAAACACTTATTATCTTGATGACCATTGATACCATCATAAGTGTAAAAGTGTTGTCCTTTTGCCTTCTCAAATCTCTAAGGTGGGTAATGTTAATTAGGAGGGAGTGTGATCATTCATTTATCCAATAAATTTTTTAATATGTCATGTGGTATATCTCACTACCAATCAAATTGAATAGGCTACTATTTGGTAGTGGTATATTGTCTAAATATGGGAGATACTCTATAAGCATGTTCCTTTTCTTTAGTTAATACCTTTATTATTTATTTTTTGATATATGGGTTTGGTTATATATAAGTATTTTTAAGTGGTTCAAGACTTTTTTTAACTTGTTTATTTATTTTGGAAACAATATTTTTACCATATGTGGGTTTGAATGGAGAAATAGCAACATGGTTTGGGTATTAATTAACATGCATGAATATTTGTGCACATCCCAATATAATATATTAAATGAAGAAATTCTTTTATGTAATTATATTTATCTTAGTGGATAAATAAGACTTCTACTAAATATAAATTTTATTTCCAAATTTGAGGGTGTATAATGTAATGAGTACAAAACATCTTTAAATCAAATAACATAATCTTGTATAGGCTCATTTCTTGTTTATATCAACATTTGAAAATATTCCAATGGTAATTTGTGTAAGATATAACAATGAAAATGTGATATAAATACACCTTAAATTTGTTTTAAATTTTATAATGAACCATTTAGTAGAGTATAAAACCAATTAAAATCCCCTTGGGTTAAGCTACAATAACAATCCTTTAAAAACAAGCTTTCATTTTGGACCCAATGTTCAAAAGAGTGTGTATATTGTTGTAAATGAATTTTAAGATACCCTTGACCATAAAAGGAGGATAACTTAGGCATAAAATTTTTTTAAGGATAAAGATACTCAAACACATCTCTATAAATAGGTTACTTTGTTAATGTATTCTCCTCAAGAATAACTTCATGAGAAGAAACTTGTAATTTAAGAGTATTGACTTGTTGAAAATCTCTAATGGTAATCATAATAGATAACATGTCATAATAATAAGTTGATGTTTTTTATAAGGGTTTTCAATTACCATTTTTATATACATAGGAATGTTTGACTCTTTATCATCCTCTAAAATAGGTTCCTCACATGATTTTTTAATGTTCAATAAAGGAACCCCCATGTCTAAAGATGTAGGTATATTTTGTTGAATATCACAAGGTTTAATATTATATCACTACAAGGTGCTACATTTCTTGAAATTTCATGACATATTATAGGACTAGGATAAATAATTTCACTGTGAAATACATTCTCATTTTGAGAAGAACATGCAACACTTTCTATTTTATGTACCACATCAAGGGATGGAAAAATGGCACCTTCACTTTTAGTCTTACTTTTGCATCTAAGATAAAGATGTTTTAAGAATTAAATATCACTTTATATTTGAGGTACATAATTTTTATGTGAGAAGGGAACATTGAAATAACTATAATTTTCATCTTTTCTATTTGTCTTAATAAATTATTTCAATAGGAAGCCTTTGGGAAAAATGTTTTTTGTTGCTTGGATTTATGTGGTTTAATCTTTAGAAAAGATACCTCAAATATACTTGGGACTTTTGTTGTGTCCCTAAAAAATGTAGTTTGTGTAGTTGTTTTTTTATGATTTTTAGATGCACTCTCAATTTTTTCTTTCATCAACAAAATGGGAGATATGGGACATGTAATTTGTTCCTCACAAATTAGAGGGGAAGAAGAAATTTGAATATTTCCATTTTAGTCATGTAAAGAAGTAATGGAAATTTTAAAACTAGAAATATTTAGGGAAAGGGAGACACACTTTATTTCATCAATATTTTCATTATGAGGGATAGTGGAGGAACATTCAACTTATTTGACATTTGCATCATTGGGAAGGGAAGATGAACACTCACTTTTTGAAGTTACTAAATAATTTATACCTGCAACATTTTGATTTTGAACACTATAAATGTTATCATTTGTCTTACCAATTATATCATGCATATTTTTTAACTCTTTAAACTCTTCATCATTGGAAATAAAAGGAAAAATATAGGTTTCATAGTCAAGAGGGATACTTCTATAGTCAAAATCATAAGTGTAAATGTCATTACAACTACCTTGCTCATTTATATTTATATTTGCATTTACATCATTAGTTCTTTCATTATCATAGTTGTAAACATAAGTGGTTTTATCTTATTTTTGGTGTTCTTATAGGTTTTTATATACAATAAATTTATCATCAAGTGGATTAAATAAATGATCATAATTAATCTTATGTGCATAACCTTTCATTAATTACTCCATAAGGGTTAAATCAGTTTACAATGACTACTAAGCACACAACTGAGAGGACTAAAATAATAATATAAATAATCATTCCTAATATATGCCCATGTAAGTGAGAGATAAATAAAATATAAAAATAAAATATAGAAATATGAGATGAAATTTGAAAGAAGGAAAAAACCTTAATATGCAAACTAGCATTTGGTTCAACAAGAATAGGATGAGTTCACCAAATGTTTTGATACTTTTAGACTAAGAAGAAAAATATAAAATAAACAAATATATTTAAATGTAATCAAGTAATATTTATATTTTAATATCATTTTAGTGTTTTGAAAATATATCTCAATTAAGCATGTGCAATAAATACAACAAATACTAAGAAACTAAGGGATAAAGAGAGTATATCTTGTTTGTTATTATGTTTTAGACCATGGAAATGATCAGGATTTGTCACAAGGTTGTCATAAATATATTGAATTTATTAATTATATATTATAACTATTTTTTACTTATAGATATTATTTTTAACCAAGGATAGTAATGTCAATGCTTATGTCTAACACTGACACAAGTGTCCAGTCTAGGATATGTACAAAAGTGACTTAAATTTTGTACTAGGCATGTGATGCCCCCTATATAATTATTTCATGCCTCTATTTGTGTTCACTTGTGTGTAATATATATATATATATAATAAACATCCCTAGTTATTTCTAATTTTTCCTCTTGCAACCTGGTAAAAAGGGGTTAGTAACATGAGTTGAGCTAGCCCTAGTAACCCCATTTATTTCTAAGTGTTGCCTATATAGCCAATAATCTTAATAGGGTTGTTAGAATTTATTAGTATTTACATTATATTTGGATTATATTATTTAGAATAATATAATTTACTAAGATTATAAATTATTTTTTAGATAAAAATCATATATTTATGTAAGATTGGGTGGTTCACCCAACTCACTATTTTAGGAGATTGTGAGAGATTTTAGGAGATTTATTAGTTAGTGGGATTCTTAGATAATAGGATATGTTATATTATATAATTTTATTGTGTCATATGATTTTTAATTTAATAGAATAATATTATTTATGTGGTCAATATATCTTTCTATATATGGTTCATCTCTTTGAGTAATTGTATGAACTAAAACTCTAATAAACTCATCCAAATCCAACATTAGTATCAGAGCGAGTTGGTCCTGAACTTGTTATGGATTATAGATGAGAGTATATAAAGGAGATAACATGAATATTTTTGCATATTATCAAAAATTATTACAAGTATATAAAACCAAAAATAATCTTCTTGCTCCATTCATTTTTGCTCATTATGCCAACATTGGCTTCTCTACCACCTAAGGTTCCACAAGTGAATCTATATGAATTTTGTACATTAGATTGGAGAATATGATATTTTAAATTTCAACCATGTTTCTCTTAGTATCATATCCTCTATTTTATGCCTACCATCATCATATCTTTTTGACTTTTATTTTATTTTTGACTTGGTATATGGGTCTCCTCAAATTAACAATCCTATAGATGTTGATGATGCCATGTGCTCCTAAATATCCCTCTATCAAATATTATCATGATATGTGCTCTAAAATTATATATATCCATGTGATAATAATCTCAAATAAATAATATTATTGGTTTATTTAATGATTTAGAAAGATCCATAACTTTAACTATGTTTCACATGCTTTGTTTCCCATATACATTGATAGTCAACATTTTACAATAGATTTTTATATTATCTAGTTTATATAAAATGTTGGTTTCTAGTCTCATTATATAATTAAGGTGTTTCAAATCTTAAAGACTATTAAGATACAATTTTTCAAGTACCACTATTTTGTTTAAAATATCTTTGTGATATGTAGCCAAAAAATAATGTGTAAGCAAGAGTAGTGATACATCTTGAAGATCTAACAACCTATCTATCAATTGATTATGCTCTATGCCTATCATCTAACATTTATCTTGGGATTTATAGTCCTATTGATATAATAATTTGACTATTCTATTATGCAACCAATTATTTGCAAAGCCTAAAAATTAAGAAATATATTTCCAAAATCATCAAAATTATGCAATCAAATGCTTTAACAATGAATAGAGGAAATGATTATTTTGAACCTCAGTCTATAGCCTAGACTATGCTTCATACATGCTCAAGCCATTTATAGCCTACTTCATTATCTAACTCAACTCAACAACTTTGCCTAGAATTTTCGGTCTCAAAATACATTAGTTATTTTCTCTAAGTTATTATATTTGTAGTGGAATATTTTTCTCTACATATACATCTAGTTCATGCATCACATCTAATCCTCAACAAATTATTTTACATGGTAGTTTAATATTAGGAAAAATATTTTGGAAATTTGTCCTAGTGTTTTGAATTACACCACAAAACATCATGTTATGGGAAACCTAAATAAAATATGCAACAAACAAAGTATTTCCAAAAAAATTCCTATTATTATAAATTACAACACATCAGTATGATAAACATGACTCAAAATATGCAACACCACAAATATTTATAAAATTTATCCCAATATTTCAAATTGTGTGATGTAATGACATTGGTATGGGAAACCTAAATTTAAATACCAACACCATAAATAGTTATGAAACTTCATGAATTTTTCCATACATGCATTCAATAGAATAATTAAGGTTACATCCATATAGTCTTCTATTGAGCCATGTAATATAGTGTCAATATTTTATAGATTCATTGTGTATTCATACAAGTAAAGTATTAATAAGTCATTGATTTTAAATTATTGATATTGTGTGTCATCCCATTAGTAGTTTTAAATTTAAGAGTATAAAAATAATTAAGTCATTGAATTTTATTGCAAATCAATTATGTCAAATAAATTTTTATTATCAAGTTATTATTCCAAAAGAGTCTTGACAAAAATTAAAAAGGTAAAAAGGTCTTTATGTTATATGGTTATTCAAACCATAAATTCATTTGTGAGTCAAGTCCAATATAGTCAATTTTATATGTACAAAAAATCCAAATTTTTATGTCAAAATTGTCAAAATAAAAAATGAATATGTTTTAACTTATTTGGGAATAATGGAGTTTTATTCCTATTTTATTTAAGGGTCTAAATTAATAAATCAATATAGAATATGGTAATAAATACAGTCCTAATTTGTGAAACTATTTGTCTTTTTCACCTTTCTAAAAATAAAAATAAATAAGAAGAAATATAAATTAGTTGGAAAATATACTGAGATGACTGATATAGAGGTTGAAATGGATATACAATATTGGGAAGGTGTTGTAAACCTAAATCTAGATTTTGTTGGGTGAAAGGATAGGAGCACCAAAAAGTGGATGCTTTAGCGTCCAGTGTTATTGTCCATTCCTACCAATCTTATCCAAAATAATCATAAAAACCTAAAATGTTTTGGGTAGTTGTGTTGTGCTTGTGTGAGCATGCCTATGAAAAATCAAGTATTGTTCATTAATAAAACTTATTATGGAACTAATTTTGTCTTCAAACCCTAACCCTCGATCATGCTTGATAAAATAACATTTGAGTCACTTGAATAAGAGAGGGGGTTAGTGTAAAATATGTACTAAACATGAAATCCACACCCCATGTGTGGGAATGCTACCTACATACCAATACTTCTAAGAGGGATCAAGCCATATGTAGTTCTCCCACCTAGTGTGCTTTATGCAATAGTGTAATGTAGATGCAACTACCATATTAATAGTGTTTGATGTAGCTAGGGACTAGTATGAGGATTTCAATAGGTTTACATCTATGTTGGGTGACTATGTGCAAAGAATATGGAAGTTTACCTTAGTGATTTGTTTTTATTCTTTCTTGCTTTGTAAGTTTGGTCACATCCTTTTGTAAATGAGCTTTGAGTGGGATTTATAAGGGAACAGATGGTCATGGGTTAGATGTATTTGTGATAGGCCAACCTAATTAAAGATAAGAACTAGATGAAAATGATCATTGGGTCTCAAAGTGAAAATGGATAAGACCAACAAAAAAATGGGACACTTATCTATGGGGTGTTATAGTCCAAATGGAGTGTTCCTATCCTATAGGCTCGAGACTTAGGGGAACAAGATTGGTGTAGGGAATATGATCTAGTTGAGGTGGAATGACCATTCAAAAGGTTTTGGATGACTACCAATGAGCAAAAAGGTATCTAGAAGGGTCAAAAGTGTTGTGGTGTGGAGCTAAAAGCTTCAATTGCTTGCAGACACTAGAAGGAAGGATGCTGAAGAACTAGAGCCACCAGTGTCGGCAGTATGACCAACATCAATTATAGTCAGTGGAGAAAGAGACTGGCGATGGTAGGGAGTCGGTCGATGTCGGCAGCACCAGACTAGCAGAGACCGGCGTCGGTCACCTGTGTGGTCTAGAACTGTTCGTTGCACGAATAGTTAGTTAGTTGAACCGAGTGTTTGCATGCTAAGGGGCTAATTTAAGTCACGGGCTGTGTGTCTAATTTTAGTAGTTAGAGTTCTATTTTTGTAAGCATGGGATCTTATTTATAGAACCATAAGGCATGTATTGTAATTAAGAAGGCAAGTAAAAGCATTGAAGCTAGCAAGGTCAAGAAGATATACAAGTGTAAGGTCAAAGAGATCAGCTGAAGCATTCAAGGAGGGATAGCAACTCAGGCTTTAGAGTTGTTGTGTTGAGCAAGAGAGAGAGAGGGAAGAAGGTCTTGAGGTGTGGCAAGCCTTTGAGGTGGAGGAAGAAGTGGCATCTTCCTTATTGTATTTTCTTCTAGTAATATCTAATACAAAGAGTGTGTATTGTCTCTCAAATTCTTTGCTATCTCAAGTTTCTAGCTACTTTATCATTCTGGTATAATTCCGTGTTTAATTGCATATAAGAAAGTAATCAATTGTGCTCTAATTTGTAGAGCTGTAGATCCCCTGACAAGTGGTATCAGAGCTATGGTTTGCAGGAAGCAGGGTATTATTTTTTGATTACAGGTCATTCACAGGGTTTTCTGATTGAGTGGGAGTTCAACAATGGCAGAAGAAAGCAGGCTACGAATGGAGAAGTTTAACGGCAAGAATTATCAACACTGGAGGATGCAGATTGAGGACTATATGTATCAAAAGGTTCTGTACTTACCGTTGGGTGGGGTTGCATGTAAGCCCATAGATATGAAGGATGAAGAATGGAATGTTCTTGATCGAAAGGCTCTCAATTCCATAAGGTTAAGCCTTGCATCGTCTGTGATTTCTAGCTTATCATAGTGCAAGACAATGAAAGAGTTGATAAAGTCCTTGGCAAATTTATTCAAAAAGCCCTCAGCTTCTAACAAGGTATACCTTATGAAGCAGCTATTTACTTTGCAAATGAAGGAAGGTGGATTGGTACATACTCATCTCAGTGATTTCCATGGTTTGGTAAACCAACTAGCTTCAGTCAATATTGTTTTTGATGATGAGGTAAAGGCTCTCTTGATTTTATGTTCTTTGCCTAAAAGTTGGGATGGTATGGTTATGGCAGTAAGTAATTCTGCATTTGCTTCTAAAATCTTAAAAGTTGATGATGTTGTGAGTGTGATCTTGAATGAAGAAATACACAGGAGAAGCACAGGTGAATCATCAGGGAATGCTCTAAGTGCAGAAAGCAGGGAAAGGCAAAGGGAGAAGGTTGAGCAAGGGAAATCAAGGTCAGGAAGGAGATCCGAGTCCAAAGGTAATACCTGCTGGTTTTGTGGAAAGAAAGGACATACAAAGAAGGAGTGTTGGTTGAGAGATAAAGAGAATCAACATGCAGGTATGGGAGAAGCAAAGGATGCAAATATTGTGATGCAAGATGCTCTCATACTTTCTTCAGATAGTCAGGTAGGATCATGGATTTTAGATTCTGGTTCATCTTTTCATGCATCCCCAAACAGAGATTTGTTCTACGAGTATGAACAGGGAGACTTTGGAGTTCTTTATTTAGGGGATGGTACGCCTTGTCAGATAGTTGGCAAAGGGAAAGTGCAGCTAAGATTGCAGATTGACAACACGTGGGTGTTGAAAGAGGTCATGCATGTTCCAATTCTAAAGCAGAGTCTAATTTCTATAGGAAGGTTGGGAGATGAGGGATGCATAATAACCCTCACAGTAGATTCTTGGAAGGTTACCAAGGGAGCACTTGTTTCTAGCAAGAGGTAAGAAAGTAGATACTCTTTATCTGTCTACTTGTATTACTGATTCTACTTCTGGTGTAGATTCAAAGATGTGGCCTAATAGGCTTGGTCACAAGAATAGGAAGGGAATGAAAGTTCTTGATTCAAAAGGTATGTGTTCAAATTTGGAAAGCACAGATACAGTTCATTGCAAAAAGAGGAAATTTGATGCTTTTGACAGGAACAAAGAAGCCTTGGTGTTTATGAAGGAGATGAAGGACAGAGATCAGTCACAGGGGCTAAATAAGTCTGAGCAGGGCAGCATAGATAGAGGTTTGATCCAAGAAGAGCTCGTGGATGAAAATTTCATCACTTACAGGAACACACAGACACCGATGTCGGTAGCTTGGCACCGATGTCAGTCATCTAGATACCGACATCAGTCATGTGTAGACCAGCAGGGTCGGTAGGTCAGACAGGAGAAGTTTGACATCGATCATAAGGACCGATGTCAGTAGGATGGACACCAGTGCTAGCTAGGGAAACGATGTCAGTATTCAAGATCAGTGCAGGGAATCGACATCGATCAGGAGCAGACTGGGAGATGGCCTATATCGGTCACTGAAATGAATGTTGGGTGAATTAATAAGTCTCAAACACCCATGTGGAGGTTAGGAAAGGTATGTGAACCTCATATTCGTTGTTCACCTTCTTTATATTGCTTACTAATAGTCATGAACTAGGAAGATGGAAGAAGCAATGCAGGTAGAATCCAGAAACAGTGGGAGCTTGGCATGGATGAGGAGTGTGAGTCTTTGGAGAACCAAACAGGTATTTTTTGTTAGTGTTGTCAGCTGGAAGAAAGCATTGGATAGAGGGATGGATTCCCATTTTAGAGAAGAGAGTGGATGGACACATGAGATAGAAGGCTATGGTATATGGTCTTGATTATGCTGTAGAACAATGGAGATTTAACCATTGTATTTTATCTTTACCAGGTTCGATAATATTAGCTACATTATCCTGTTATTGTATTGTGTTACTTGTTGTAGGGTTTCATATACAGGGAGTTTTTCTGAGCTAAGGGTAGAGTTGGTTCAGAAGTGTGTCATGGAGAATTTGGGAGTAGTAAAATTCTTGTGGCATAAGAGATAGGTATTGCATCACAAGTTTGTGTGGTGGTTGGTCTTCAAGAGTGACATTGAAGAGGGATACAGAGCCTAAGGAACAAAATAGATGGTGTACAGGTATAGGTACAAGTTGTAGCTATTTATCTCCAAGTGGGAGATTGTTGTGGTGTGGAGTTAAAAGCTTCAACTGCTTGCAGACACTAGAAGGAAGGATGCTGAAGAACCAGAGCCACCGGCATCGGCAGTATGATCGACGTCGGTTACAGGCAGTGGAGAAGGAGACCGGCGACTGCAAGGAGTTGGCCGACGTCGGCAGCACCAGACCAGCAGAGACCGGCGTCGGTCGCCTGTGCGGTCCAGAACTATTCGTTGCACAAACAGTTAGTTAGTTGAATCGAGTGTTTGCATGCTAAGGGGCTAATTTAAGTCATGGGTTGTGTGTCTAATTTTAGTAGTTAGAGTTCTATTTTTGTAAGCATGGGATCTTATTTATAGACCCATAAGGCATGTATTGTAATTAAGAAGGCAAGTAAAAGCATTGAAGCTAGCAAGGTCAAGAAGATCTACAGGTGTAAGGTCAAGGAGATCAGCTGAAGCATTCAAGGAGGGATAGCAACTCAGGCTTTAGAGTTGTTGTGTTGAGCAAGAGAGAGAGGGAAGAAGGTCTTGAGGTGTGGCAAGCCTTTGAGGTGGAGGAAGAAGTGGCATCTTCCTTATTGTATTTTCTTCTACTAATATCTAATACAAAGAGTGTGTATTGTCTCTCAAATTCTTTGTTGTCTCAAGTTTCTAGCTACTTTATCATTCTGGTATAATTCCATGTTTAATTGCATATAAGAAAGTAATCAATTGTGCTCTAATTGGTAGAGCTGTAGATCCCTTGACAAAAAGTGTATGCAAAAAGGATCTATAGATGGGGTGTCACAAGCCATACTCAAGCTACCAATTTAGACATTTTATATGACTACATTTGCCTCCTTTTATTTTAGTGATGTAACAAAGCAAAATAATAGGATATATGAAAAATAGAAAGCATACCTAAACTTACCTACAAGGTTTAATCCCATGAATATGTGTGATGTTGAGCACACATAGAGAGAGCATATCATGAAGCATACATTTTCAAGAGAAAACAAGGAGTAGATCAGTTATTACTAGACATGTTATGTCTAAAATAAGAATATACAAAGGCTAGGTAAAAGAGAGAGGAAGAGAAAGGAATGAATACACCTCACTTGGTATGTGAAATAGTAAAAAACCTATTGTGATGTTGAGTTATGTTGATTGATGCTAATTAATGTTATATATGTTTTGTACCAAGAGTAATATCATGAACGAAGCTGAGTACTCAATTCTATAAGGGTAGCTTAATAATATAAAGCCTAGCCCTTTAGATCCATTATCGCCCATTATGTATTGAATCTCTATGATCATACATGTCTTAATTTATGTTTGAATTGTGTTTCCAATCCCTTTGATTAGGTGGCTCAAGAATACAAAGGCTAGCTAGTCCTTTGGCTCCATCATTACCCACTAAGTATGAACTATGAACTAATACTGGTATGAATGTGTGTCATATGAGATGGATCATGAATCTCATGAATAATATTTAGTGTAAAATGTGGTGTGGATATCCAAATGTGTACTAAGAACTAAGCCAATATTGGCCACTCTGAAATGTAGAGATTAGGCTTGTATGAAAGTCAATCCAAAACTGAGAAGTAGGCTTATATGAAATCCACTCCAAAATGATGTCAACCACCTGTAGATGGAATAAGTCATGTAATTACTAAGAATACTTAGGTAATACAATGAACTATAAATAAAATAAGGAAAATGTGTTATGCACATTACCCCCAATCACTAGTGTCTGTAACATAGTTTTTAATCTAGAAGTTGTACCAACTACCCAATCTAAAATAGGAAGTGAGAGCCATCATGTCATGTATGATGCAACCTATATCTAGATAATATAAGTAAAACTATACTAAAATTTCCCAATCTAAACTGGACTATAGCTAACAAAATTGTAATTGACCTTACCTTTCTGTTTATTTTTGAAAATTTTGGGTTTTTGGCTATTTAGACAAGAGCACCAAAAAGTGGGCACTTTGTTATAAGGCATTATAGTCTAAATGGGGTGCTCTTGTCCTTTAATATTTTTGTTGATTGTTCTATGTTCATCCCTATTTTTATAGTCTATTTTTCATGTTTTGAATTTTAATTATTGTTCTAAGTGTTCTAAAAATTAATTTTGATCGATAGAGGGCTTTGATCTCTGTGAAGAAACCCCTATTTATTACCCCCTCTTTTGAGGGTAGGAATGAAGAACCTATACTAACTAACCTCAAAAGAAAGAGCCTTGTTAGTGTGTTATGATGTGAAATACATGATATAGAAATGATGATTGAAAATATGTATCAATATATATCATAGTTGTGTTGGAGATTTTTAGATCAGCAAGGGTATACCTAGATATATGTAGCAATGTAATAAAATGTGCAATATACTAAACTAAAACTATAAATCTAGTTATTTTTCAAGAAGGGATGGAGCATGATGTCTATCATGGCATCTGAGAAGTCAAGATAATGCATGATGTCAATCATGGCATTGCAAACAACTGAGAAGTAAATAGGGAAAATAAACAAGCAAGGCAAGAAGTAAGAAGCATACAAAAGAGGCCAAGGGGCCAATCAAACAAGGGACATGGTTACATGTCACTCAAACTTGGAAAGTAAGCATGCAAGGCATGTTCAAATGCCCACATACACATATAATTATAATTAAACAAGATTGGCATGAGGGCCACAAGCACATACAAGAGTGTAAGCAAAGGACATTGGTAAATATCTTAAGGCACACACAAGTAACAAAACATGAACTAAAAAATTCAATCATATCTAACTACTCAAAGAAAGAAAGGAAGGCATGTAAATTCTGTAAATACTATTGCATCTAAATGATCAAAACAAGAAGTGAAAATATACAAAACATGTAGTATAAGACTAGGTAGATGCTAAGAAATACACAAGTATTATATACTAGTGAGTGTTGATAGAATAATTTATGTAAGATAGTAAGTATTGTACATCAACATGATAAGTATAGTGTGTGGTGTAGGAATGAAATAACCTAGATGTTTTAGTCATGTAGAAGATGCCCCCAGTGGGTAGATATGTTAATGTATGTCTTGAATGTAAAATTAAGATTCCCCCTCAATGGGTAGGTGAAACAATCAAGGATTTGGGTGTCACTACACACACTCAAAGAATATCAAGTAAAGCATGGTAATGTAGATAAATTTACAAACAATAACATAGAATAGCAAAATGTAAGTCTAGCATGGTAGTAGAAATGTAAAGCATGGATAATGCATATAATTAAAAAGTTTTTGGTGTTTTGAGTTATTTGAATGTTTTTGTATTTTAACGTGTTATATTATTTTTGTTATTTTGAAATATTATATTGTTTTTGGTCTTTTGAAATGATCTATTTAAAAGTAAGCAAAAATACACTATGTACAAGTAGGCTAAGAAATTATGTACAATAAAGACTAAGAAGAAATGATACTAATTGATGAGTCTCACAAGAGACTCCCTATCATGGTGTCTTATATCAAAGAGAGGGATCATGAAGCATGATGGAAGGTCTAAGATTATGACTCTAAAATTTATGTATGTTGTAAGTGCTTTGAAATCTCTATAGTGGAAACTAACTATGGGATCCCCTTGCAACTCTGAGAAATAGATGTAACTATGGGGCTCTTAGAAACCCATCTAGTAGTAGAAGAATCTCTCTAAAAATGTGCTTTATGTATATAGGTGTGAGACCTCAATGATATTACCCTATATGTGAATATTGTAGCTAGAACCTATCTAGAGTCTTAAAACTATTATTGATGTAGTGGTCACTTTAAGATAGGCCTATGTGTAAGTATATGAACTCTCTGTGATAGTGAGGGAGGCCTTGATTGTGTCTGAATCTTAATTGGAGGAATAACTATAACAGATGGAGGAGTTAAAATTGGTGACTATAGAGTAGGAGATGACTCTGAAATGGGGAGTGGTAACTCATACAAAACTCCACCAACTATAACAACCTAATTAGTGTGAATGTATTTCACATATTTGTGAACTATAGAAGGTATTTAATGAATTTTATAGATCCATGATTGACCAAGCAACATGCCAAAGGCTCCTACACTAGGAATAATAGTAAATGGTATGGCCACATGTGTTGAACCAACCTAAAGAAGAAGTACAATCTCACCTAATGGACTCTATATGTGTCCATTGAATCCATTGATAACTATGTTTGTTAGGGTGATATCTTGATCTAAATATCCCAAATGTTAAATTAATGTCATAATGCACATGTTCACACTAGATCCATTATCTACAAGAATACAATGAATGAGATGGTGATCAATGTAGGGTCTGATAAAGAGTGCATAATAATTTGAATAATCCTCAACTATCTCCTACTCTGAGAAGGAGATCTAAGGTCTAGATATAACTCTATAATTATACACACCAATCATGTTGCTTAAAGGATGTGACTCAATTGAAAGTGATTAGTATGTAGCTGTTGGAGGGTGTGCATGATATACATGGTGAACACCTAATGTGCCCCCTGTATTTTATTTAGAATGTTATGGGAAAGGATCTAAGAAAAATTTTAGATCCATGTCTTGTGTTTAATTTGCATGAAGAGGCTCAAATAGAGTGTCAATATCAATACATTTTTCATCTATCAAGTCTTGTATCTTATGTTGTAAACTGATGCATCTATTTTTTGGGTGGCCTAGTGCCCTATGAAAATCATAAAATGCATTCTGATCATATCCATGTGGAATAAGATTTGTTGTATCAACTTCTTGAATAGGAGGGGAGATAGGACATTGCATTCCAATATCTATTTTAAGACTTTGGCTAGAGATATTGGTAGATTGGTAAAGGCTCACCAAGGAGTCACTGATAACACCACTTGCTGAGGGGGCTCTAAAATTGCATTAACTATAGGTTGATTTTGATATTTTCTATCATTAACCTTTAATTTGTATGGGACTTTATTGTTACTCTTATTTTTTTCTAATATGCTTGTGTACTTGAGTTTGCCTATTGAAATTAATTTTACTTCCCTTTCCTTTAGTGTATGACATAACTTAGTGAAGGAAGAATTTTTTTTGAACATTATTCACTCATGCAAAGCTCGTAGAAGACTCTATTTGAAGATATATTATAATTCTTGATCAACCATGGGACTAGTCATTTTAGCCAAGATAGTCTTATATCTAAGAACATAATCTATGAGATCATTTGACCTTTGTTTATGTTGTGCATCTTGAGAATAATAACCTTGTCACATATGTTAATGCTAAAATGGGCTAGCAACATGTCAGCTAAAGGATCGAATGCTTTGACCAATTATAGACCATAATCCTCTAAACTCTGTGGAAATAGCTTGGTTAATAGCTAGTCATTTGGCACATAGTCCAAGTATGCTACATGAAAATATCTCGAGTGTATCTCTAAATCACCCTTACCATCATATAGAGTGAGCTTGGGTTAGAAAAACCTAGTGGCAAGGGTGTATAAGCAATATGGCATGCCAATGGTGTATGAAGTAAATAAATATAGTCCAAATCCTATGTTGGTGTAGAAGCACCTTGCTCAAGATGTATCACCTTGAATTGAATGGGTTTTATCTCTTGCATAAGGTCATCCACATCATGAGGTGAAGATGTACTAGCTATAACTAGTGGTGCCACATATGAATGTTAGGATACTATAGGGGGTTGTTGAGACATATTTCCCCCCATAGTTTCATTTTCAACAAGTTGATCTAAAGTAATGGAATACTCAACTTGCTTAGCCTTTTTAATTTCCATGATAGAGTGTAAGATAATGGCATGATCTTGGGGATATTTCTTAAGTCTCTCTCTAAAACTCTATAGAATCAAATCTTTGTTGATGATAACATCATCATAAACAATAGGTGGAGGTGGATCAGTAGCCCAATGTGGTGGAGTATGAACATCAATGTGTATATCATCATTGTTATTCTCATACTACTCATTATCAAAATTATCTTCATAGAAATTATTGTAATCTAGATGTGTAAAATCTATAGTAGGAAACTAAGCTAGTTGTTTATCTATGGCATATGGATGGGTTGGAGGAATATTAGTGAATTCAAGAGGTTTGACACTAAGTCTTGCACTTTGTCTCAAAGGAAGAGATGCAAGGAGCTTAGGTGGTATAAAGAAAACAACTTGAAAAATGAAAGAGAATATTAAATAAATGTAATCTAGGATTTGAAAAATAGAAAACTAAAATATACATAAAAAGGATACAAAGCTCACTAACATGTAAGGTGATACCTCAAAAACATAGGGACCTAGTATATTATACAAGGGTTTTGAATAAAGGATTTTAAAATTACTATAGTGAATTTTAAAAATTAAATGTGAAATTTTAATTTATATATGTAGGAAAAATCAAAAGTATTTTGTTAAAAGTAGCAAGGAAATTTCCTTAGGATTTCTAGGGGTTTTGTGCACAAACAAAGTAAGTTAGGTTCACCAAATAATTAAACTTATTTAGGAATAATGGAGTTTTATTCCTATTTTAGTTAAGGGTCTAGATTAATAAATCAATACAAAATATAGCAATAAATATAGTCCTAATTTGTGTAACTATTTATCTTTTTCACCTTTCTAAAAATAGTAATAAATAAGAAGAAATATAACGTAGTTTTAAAAAATATTGAGATGGTTGATACAGAGGTTGAAAATGGTTTTGCAAGACTGCGAAAGTGTTGTAAACCTAAATCTAGATTTCATTGGGTGAAAGGATAGGAGCATCAAAAAGTGGATGTTTTGGTGTCTGGCATTACTGCCCATTCCTATAACTATTGTCCAAATTGATGATAGAGACTTGAAACTTTTTGGGTACTTGTATTGTGCCTATGTGAGTGTTTCTATGAAAAATTGAGCACTAATCATCGATGAAACTCACTATGGTGCTGATTTTGTCTTCAAACCCTAACCCTCTATCATGCTTGATAAATAAACATTTGAGTCACTTGAGAAAGAGGGGGGTTAGTTTGAAAAATGTATTTAATGTGAAATCCACACCCATTGTGTGGGCACACTACCTACATACCAATACTCTGAAGAGGGATCAAGCCATATGTAGTTCTCCCACCTAGTGTGCTTTGTGCAATAGTGTGATGCAGATGCAAATGCTAAATTGATAGTGTTTGAGGTGGCTAGGGAATAGTATGAGTATTTGAATAGGTTTATAGCTATGTTGGGTGAATATGTGAAAATAATAGGTAAGTTTGCCTTAGTGATTTATTTTTATTATTGATTGTTTTATAAGTTTGGTCACCTCCCTTTGTAAATGAGCTTTGATTGGGATTTTATAGGGAATAATTGGTCATGGGTAAGATGTATTCATGCTAGGATAACCTAATTAAGGATAAGGACTAGATGAAAATGATCATTAGGGCTCAAAGTGTAAATGGATAAGACCATTGAAAATGGGACACTTCTCTATAGGGTGATATAGTCCAAATGGGGCATTCCTATCCTACAAACTCAGGACCTAAAAGAATATGATTAGCATGGGGAATACTGTTTGGCTAAGGTGAAATGACCATTTAAAAGGTTTTTTATTATTATAAATGATCAAAAAGGTGTCTAATAGGGTCACAAGAGCATGTAAAAAGGACATATGGATGGGGTGGTACAAGCCACACTCAAACTACCAATTTGGACATTTTATATGACAATTTACCCACTATTTTTAGTGATGCAAAAAAATAAGATACTAGGATAAAGGAAAAATAGAAAGCGTACCTAAACTTACCTTCAAGGGTGAAACCCAGAAATATGTGTGATGTTGAGTGTGCATAGAGAGAGCATAACGTGAAGCATACATCTGCAAGAGAAAACAAGGAATAGATCACTTCTTACTAGACATGCTATATCTAAAATAAGAATTTATAACTAGGTAAAAGAGACAGGAAAAGAAAGGAATGAATACACCTCACTAGGTACATGAACCAATACAAAACATGTTGTGATATTGAGTGATTTTGAGTGATGTTGGGTATGTATTACACCAAGAGTAATATCATGAACAAAGTTGAGTGCTCAATATAGTGAGGGTGGTTCAAGAATATAAAGGTTGGCCCTTTGGCCCCATCATCAACCACTATGTAGTTAATCTATGTGATCATGTGTGTGTTAATCAATGTTTGGATTGTGTGTCTAATCCCTTTAAGTAGGTGGCTTGAGAATACAAAGGCTAGCTAGTCATTTGGATCCATATTTGCCCACTAAGTGTGAAATATGAACTGATACTATTATGAATGTGTGTCATATGAGATGTCTCATGAAGCCCATAAATTCTCTATAATCTAAAAATGTGGCATGGATAGTTGAATGTGTACTGAGAACTAGGCTAATCTCGGCCACTTTGAAAGGTGAATATTAGGCTTGTATGAAATCCACTCTGAAACTAAGAACTAGGATTATATGAAAGCATCTTTAAAATGATGCCAACCACCTAAAAATGTAATAGAGCATGTAAATATCGAAAATACCTAGGTAATACAATGAACTAGAAAGAAAAGAAGGCAAATGTACCATGCACATTGCCCCCAATCACTAGTGTTTATAACATAGATTCTAATCTAGAAGTTGTACCAACTACCCAATATAAAACTAGAATTAAGAGCCATCATGTCATGCATGATGCCCCCTATATATGGATAATTTAAGCAAAATTATACTAAAACTGCCTAATCTGAATTGGATTATAGCTGAAAAAACTATAATTGACCTTACCTTTTTATCTATTTCTAAACATTTTGAGTTTTTGGTAGTTTGGACAAGAGTGCCAAAAAGTGGACACTTTACTATAGGGAACTATAGTTCAAATGGGGTTCTCTTGTCCTTTACTATTTTTTATGACTATTCTATGTTTGTCCCTATTTTTTTGGTTTGTAGTGAAATTTAATAGCTTGAAATTAATAGTACTTTATAATTAGAGAGTTTCCTTATCAAATTTTTAGGTGTCTTGATTATATTATAGACTTTGTATATATAAAAACATTTTGAATTTGAATTACAACCTAGTGACACATAAAAATATGACCATATGATGGATAAAGAGGGTTAACAAAATATGGTCCCAAAGTGAAAGATATGAAAAAATATAAAAATATAAGCCTGGACAGTTTTGTCAAAGAGGGACACTAATGTTAGCACTAGTGTCCAAGATGGATGAAAGTGTTTATAGGATAAAAATATACAAAAATAGGTACAATAGGTAAGGATCCCTAACATACATTGGATGAAGATAAATATAAAAATCACACAGGCCCAAGGGGTAGGTAAATCAAGTGAAATAAGATGGAACCAAATATATACATGAGATATCACATCACTATATCTGTAAATCTTAGTGAAAATATATATATATATAGGGAGACTAGAAATGTGTACTTGTACCAAAATGGGTGTCTATAATATGATCAATACCATCAACCAATCTATATGTAGTAGAATAGCATGTCATGTATAGGTCCTAGTTTTATTATAGTTTTTGTAATGAGGGATCATGGGGGTTAATCTAAAATGTCTTGAGGTCAAAAGTTTTTCACACATTTTTTCCAAAATATTTGACTAATATTTAATTGATTATTTTTTATATTTTTTAAATTGAATCAATTTATGTCTCGATTGACCTATAATCTCATAAATGTGACACTCATGTGAAGGTCTTAGATCAATAAATTTGAATTTCACATGCCTTGGGAAAGTAGTAACATGTATCATTTTCATAACTAAATAAATTATCATGTGTTGTACAATACCCAACATTTTCATTGTATAAAAACATGATTACATGCTTATCATGAATATCTAGTAGTCATATTGACTAGTGGACTCCATTTTTATCAAGTTAATGACTTAGTTTTCTTTGTGTGAATGATATAACATTTAAGGCTAAGGTATGTATCAACTATCATTATATGATAATTTTTTTACATTCATAAATATAATGTGGATGTTTTGATTTGACTAATCATGCATATGAATAATTCATCTTTAAATATTACTTTAAGTTGTCTTAATTTATTTAGCTCATGAGTAATTGAATTATATGAATGTGTATTAAGCACCAAAATCATAGAAACACCAATGATTGCATTCCAATTAGAAAATTTTGTTAAACTTTCTTGAGATAATGCATATAGTGATACTTGGCACAAACTAGTAGTTTTAGATGTTTTATTTTCTTACTCTTTGTGGAGTAAAAATAATCAATACTTTCTTAGTTTTTTCATTTATTTGTGTTTAATATTTTTTGGCATCCCTAATTTTTTAATTTGATATGTAACTATAAACTTAGTATAATTTAATTTTTAGATGTTGTATCTTGTTGAAATGTAAGAAACCTACCTTAGAAATAGAATTAAATATTATTTTTGACATTATCCAATGTTTTTTATATTTTATATAACAATGATTTAGAGCATGATATGTATTAATGACCACTCATGTGTACTAACATGTTTTAATTTACTCATATCATTCCGTAATCCCTTTGTCAAATTAAATATATAGGTATTGTATTGTACCTTATCATATCAACAATTATCTTCCTATGTTCACTTTATATAAGATCTTGAATTACTATTGGTTCCATTTTAGGTTCATATAAAAATATATGATCTTAAAAAATTACCTAGGATATATTGGCCTTCTTATATTTTGAAATAGAAGAAGATGGATAAATTAAACTTATAAGAGTGGTGTTATTTTTTTTAATGTGATTACACCCTTATCCACAAGTTCTAATTTTTTATCTCTTATTATTACTTCAAGGCAAATTGCCCAATAAGAAAAAATAAAAAAGATGATAGTTTTATCCTTTTTCCAAGCATTATATCACCAAGAACAAAAAAAATATCCATAAGCAATTCAGTTAAAATAGAAGGTATAAGAACCATAAATGAACTTTTTGAATTTACATTATCCTCACATTTATCATGAATTTTACCACACATTGCCACTAGGTTCTCAAATGGATTTGGACTATGTGATAGTGTTAAAATAACTCTAAAAGATTTGAATTCACCATATGTGTTTTAGACCTACTCTTGATTCCATATTAAGAATCTCTTACCATAAGTTACCAAAATTCTTGCATAGTGGAGATCAATATCCTCTAAGACCTTTAGAAAACACTCTAACTCTATCATTATGTGTAAAATAAATAGATTATGTGATGACTCCCTTGAATCATTTGATGTTTTATAATATATCATAGACCTTAGAAATGTTTTACTAATCTCTTCATTTCTATATATAACCAAAAGACTCAAAAATCCTCTTTTGAAAATATTTGAAAGTATGTTAGAACTAAGATAAAAGTTGTGTGCATCAATGGATTTATGAAAATCCTACAAAAAAATATGTATTTGCAATCAAAAACTTCTAAAAAATTAGACTTAGATAAATATCATAATCTAAATTTTCTGGGGTTGATGTAGGATTACATATGAACCTATATTCTCTTACATCATAAACCCTCGGTAACTAAAATTAACTTGAGATCATACTCATCTACCTTTTTTTATGATATTCCATATTTTTTTTAGATTTTGTTACACTAATATTTAACACATATTCCATGTCTCAAACCATCCATATGAATATAAATTATTTATACTCTCTATCATGCATGATTTTTCTATTTTTTATGTTAATTACATGTTCCAATTTTTTAATTTCCTTATTGGCATTTGAACTCTCCAAAATTTGAGTCTAAATATGAATTTTCACTTTAATTATTATTAATTTCATGATGAGAATAGAATATGCAACATTTAAAATAGGAAAGTTTTTAATTCCTTCAGGTGACTCAATCTCATTGCATTCTTCACAACTTTTTGAAACACTTTTCATGATCCAATATTCTTCCATTTCAACTTATTATATGTTTATTTTATAAATCTTTCTTTCCTCAAATGTGTTAATAACATGTCTCCAACCTAATATTAAACTTCCATTTTCTTTCCATTTATGAAATTTTAATACTATGTTGTGTTCTTCTCCAATTTATCATGAAATTGATTATGTATGTCTCTCATCTATTGTGAAAAATATAATTCATTTAACATTTTCATTTTCTCACTTTTGATGCCACATAGATCCACAAATCCTCTTGGATATAACCCATACACAATTTGAAATGGTGTTTTTACTATTTATATCAAATAATTTTGAGTATTCAAACTCAACTTCCATGAGTATATTATCACATGTTCTGACATTACCTTCATATAAATGTCTTAATAGATTACTCAATGTCAACTTGACTACCTTAGCCTATCCATTTATTTGAGGATGATGCATTAAACTAAATTGTAACTTAGTGTTCAATTATTTACATAATGTTATCAATAAATTTCCTAATATGTTTACATATCTATATGATACTATGATATATTTTAAATAATGTATCCTTAAAATCTCACTGAAAAACAAATTTATAATGTTTGTTACATCAATAGTCTTCTTACAATATACAAAATGTGTCATATTTTAAAATATATCAATCACCACAAATATTTATCCATTTCCTCTTTTAATTATAAACAAACCTAAAAATAATTCATTCTTATATCCTCCCAATATTTCTCTTAGGCAATAGTTGACACAACCATACATTTTAAGTTTTCACTTTGGCAAGATGGAAAACTCTACACTCTAATATATTTATGAACATATATTCTCATTCTTGACCAAAAATAGTTCTTAAGTACTTTTGTTATTGTCTTATCATAACTAAAATTACTTTATAAACCTTAACTACACCAAACATCAACAATGTTTCTCCTTAATCAAATTATCTCACATTGAACCTCTAGGTATGCATACTTCCTTTAAACAACAAACCTTCTTAATAAAAATAGTTTAACCAAGGTGTTTTTCCACCACTCATTAGTTATGAACATTCCTTCCATGATTATTTAAAATAATCATAAATTTCATGATATTCCTTTATAATATCAAATCTTATGACTTCCACTTTTAATTCATTCAATAATAAAACTCTAAAAATCGATGCATTTGCAACTCTATTTAACTTTTCACTCCTATATTTGAATCAAAAAAATAAGACTATAGTAATTCAACCCATTTCATATGCCTTTGATTTAACTTATCCTGACTATTTATAAACTATGATTCCTAGTGATCTATATAAAAATAAACTCCCTAGGTAATAGATAATGTGGTGATCTATATAAAAATAAACTCCCTAGGTAATAGATAATGTCTCCACTTTTTGAGTGCTTGCATAATTGCATAAAACTTATGATCATATAATGAATAATTGATTTTGACATCAACTAAATTCTCACTAAAATATGTAATAGGTTTTCATTCTTTACTTAATATTAAACCTATTTTTATGCCACTAGAATCATAATATACTTGAAATACTTTTTAAAAATCTAATAATGCCAACTCTAGTTTCTTGATTATTTTCTTCTTCAATTAATGGAAATTGTGTTCTACTTCCATTTTTTATATAAATTCCTTTCTATCCTTCCACATTACTTATTTAATCATTGCACACCTAGTAAAATTTATAATTATCTTTCTATAAAAACATGCCAATTCATTAAAATTACATGCCTCAAATGTTTTTATGGTTACACCCAATCTAATATATATCACAATTTTATTGGATTGATATTCAAACATTCCTAAGAAATCAAAAATCCTAGGTATATTAATTCCTTCTACACAAAATTGTATTTCCACAAACTCACAAGTAGATTTTCATCTCACAGCTTCTCTATCACTTTGTTTAAATGTCACAAGTGTTCTTCCTTCATCCTACTAAACATAAATATGTTATAAATATACATAATGACAAACTTACCCAAAAATGTCTTATTAAATGCATTCATCAATATCAATTATGTACTTGATGCATTAGGTAGCCCAAATGGCATAACTAACCATTCGTATAATCCTTATTGTGTCTTGAATTTTTTTTTACACTCATCACCTTCCCTTATGTGAATCTGGTGTCATGATCTCTTCAATTCAATCACATGAATTATATTTATCCAAAATAATCCATTGTATCATCCATCTGCAATAATGTAAATTTATACTTTGTGTCTATCTTGTAAATTTTTCTAAAGTGCTCTCAATTATTCTTAGGAATTAATACTACTAGTGTTTCACATGGGCTCAAAATTTATTTTATTAACCCTTTATCCAATAGTTATTTTAATTTTATTTATACCTATGCATTCTCTTTTGATATCAATCTACATTTTAGTATGTTTAATAAACTATAACCTAAACCCAAATATATGTGGTGACTAATACTCCTCATCTAGAGAAATCCATATAATAGATTTTTTGAATAAAAATTCCACAAATTCATGTATCATCTCATCCACCTCACATATAAATTATTATTCATTTCCTTATACTATTCTCAAAACTTGTGTAAGATTCAATATTACTGACAAACATATTTTTTCATTTACTCATTTTTGAAATCAATTTCAAGAAATAATCAAAACCTTTAGACTATTTTCCACTTTTTAATTGTTATCCTTAAATGGAATTAAAGTGTGTGTCACTCCATTTTTCCATAGTGTCTTTATATTTTCATGACCACCATATTGTTCCTTATGATCAAACTATGAAGGCATTTCAATAAAAGTTTGAAAAACATCCATATGCATTATGTCACACATAACTTCATCCTTATTTGTACCAATTCAAATAATTACCAAGAATTACTTATTCACCAAAATTTTATTTCCCTTTAACAATAAATAAACTATTTATGGATTTAGATGAATAAATCTATTTAAACAAATTTTATCTACCATGTCCTATGAAACATTATTATTTATATTATCACTATCAATAATAAATTTTCAATAATTGCCTCTAATCTCACAAATGGTTTTGAGCAATTTTTTTCTTTGATTCTTCTCTTTTATAGGTTTTATCAATATATTCTTCATCATGAGAGCTTCTCTATTTTTTGTTTCATATATGTGGTGAATAGATGCAATACTTTCTTCATAAACTTGTTTGATGGGAACACTCAAATTATTTCTATTACTACCTTTATTATGCATATACATACATAAAATTTATTTATGTGCTATCTCATCAGATCTAAAACACATAGCAAGGAATCCATAACCTCTACCTCATCTATAAGATATTCTACCTCTAAAATTTCCTCTACGTATCTAGGTATTAGGATCACTATGGTCCAAATTACTTTCCTTTCCATCTTATGAAAAATAACCTCTACAACTTCCTCCTATGTTCCCACATCCAAACCTAAATTTTCCTTTTCCTCACATTGCTCCTTTTTTTATGATAATTTTTATTCTTCCTTCAATGCACATTAATAGGATTATTAAATAGAACTTAATATAATCATACAAAAATTATCTTGATTTGTTATGTGCACCTCATTTACTACCTTGAAATATTATAAGCATCATCTTCAACATGACCCATTATAATCTTAAGATTATAGAACACTTTAGTGTAAACATTTACATTCGTCTCTTTTTAACACAAATTTTGAAGCTTCTTGAAGAAACTCATTTCATAATATATATGAATGAATTTATCCTTCAATTTTTTTTAATCTATTCCAAATCTTAATACTAGTTTCTCCTTCACATAATCTTGAACATGCTTCCACCATAAGGATGTGTGGCTTGTTAAATTTTTGTGCTTAGGATCTTCCATACTTTCATACTCAAACTAATTTTCTAACTCTATGATCCAATCAATGAAATATTTAGGATTCAAAATTAAAGAATAAATTATAGGGTCCAACTTTGGTTTACTGTTCATTCTCATAGAAGCTCACAAGAGTCAACCTTAAATTTCATCAACCTCTTCCTTTACATCCTAGTTGATAGTCACTTATTTTTTAACTTTAATATCACTTTCATAATCTACTACCATAGCAACTTAGCATTGCATTATCTCCATATCCTCTAATAGTTATTGCATATCTCTCATCAATATCACCAAATATGAAAGTCTTGGCACTTAAAATTATTTCCCTTCTACCACATAAATCTCTTCTTTAAGCCATTTACTTAGAAATCAATATCCACTACAACTTCTATCAAAAATATCTTTGGAATGTGTCTACAACTACTTTATACCCACAATCATAAATATGGAAAATCAAAATAACCTTTAAGGACTAAAATATTACATTGATACCAAATGATGTAGTCATAGTTAGGATTGTCAATTAATATATGCCTTAATGTAGACACATAAAATTAATCATTAAGTTTTTGACAATTTGTAATCTTAACATCATTTCCTCGCTTTGTTGTTCATCATTTCACTAACTCACAATATATAAGGAGAGTATCTACTATCTTGAAAAGACTAAAAATATCATAATGCATCCTTATTTAAACCTCATTCATCCTTATTCAACTTTTAGGTTCTTATTATACCTTTTCTAGTAGTATTTATCCTTCTAGAATAGGTTCACACTAGGTTAAACAACACCATAATGAGGCCTTATACACTAGAATAGAATTATTACCTAATATCCAATGGTCACTTTTTAATATATATAAATTTAACAATGGTACTCTATACACACCCAAAAATTACACTGTGTAATATTTTTGAAACAAATTTGATGATGATGCAATGTTCTCCAAAATATTCTCAAGCTTGGTTCTCTCTAATAGTCTTGACACCTATTTCCTTTTTTATCTTTATAAAACTTGAATTTTTTTTTTTTAAATTATTTATATCCTTAATTATTGATTTTCCTCTTTGAACATGAAATCATTGCTCCATGTTAAAAAATTCTCCAAGTTATAAAATTGCCCCTTTGTGCCTTAGTATATTTTAGTAGTTTTATTATACCTATGGTAGTTTCATAAACAACCAAAGAGGTTTTGATATTATAAGAGGTGGTTCCATAATTATTAATAAAAAAAATTCATAAAATTATATGGTATTTTTGATCTTATAAGTGTTAGTTCCATCATTTTGAGTGGTGATTTAATCTCCACCACCTGAAAACTATAATAGTTTCATAACAGTTTGCCTATCTTCAAATTTTGGCATCTGTAGCTTGAGTTTTCATGTATTTTGCATGATTATCTTCAAATTTTTCCTTTAATTACTTTGTGTTAAATTTATTGACTACCCATCTTAGCCCCACTCCTCTTTTATCAATTTATGTTCCTCCCAAGTGAATCTTTGAGTTAACCACAAGTTAAACTCACCCTTGTAACCTCCTTCTTTGCTCTATAATCATCTCCATTTTTTATGAATTTTAGCTCTTAATTTTTCATTTAATATTATATCTTTAAAGATTATATACAAGTAAAATCTTCTTGACTTTACTTCAGAGTTCTATCTTTGGTCATTTTTTGTGCTAAACTACATAGTTTTTTAAGAACAAACTGGTATTTAATATTAGTAGACCAACTAGCCATAGTTAATTAATTCATTATTTTGGATTGTGTTCCCCTTTATTCTCTTATACTATTTTACATTATTTTTATATTTCCCTTTTTCAAGATAGTTCCAATAGTCATAATCGAGTAGAGGAGTTAGCTTATTGAGGACAATCTATAATAATAATCTTCATTTCCTTCATCTGGTCTCACCTTTATCAAGTTGGAGGATTTTTAGATTCAATTTTATTTATTATTTATTATATTTATAATAGTGTAGATATATTTTATTCATTATATTATCTAAATTTTCAAAATATAAAATGAAAATAAAATAAATTTCTCTCTTTCTCTTGCACCAAAAACATAGCTTAGATATCTTCTTAAAAAATGCATTATAATTTTCTTGGAAAGAGTGTATCTTTGCATATATTATAGGTAAATCAAATTAAACAAAACAATAGTTACATTCATAAAAAATTAATTCATTTTTATTTTTATAAAACCTTGCATTCACAAAACAACTTTCAACCAAACATCAATGAAAACATAAATCAATTACATAATCAAAATATTGTATATTAGGTTATGAATTCCTTCATTTTGATAGTGAAATAAATATGTTTTAGAGAATTATAATCAAAAAATTAGAACATTAAGTTTTTATTCTTTCATATTTAGTAAATTTAAATTCATAGGTAATCATTTAATAACATTAAAAAAATATTTTATAATTTGTATAGAAAACTTAATTTCTAAATTTCTAGTAAGCATACTTACTAGGGTTTAGAGTTTTGATTTCCATATTTAAATGTTATAAATGATCATTTTTATCATCTATTTTCACTTGTATTTTCACCCCTTGAGGAGATGTATCATCTCTCCTCATCCAAGTGGCACAATGGAAACATCTCACAAGATATGGGTAACCAATAGAGGAGATGAATCTTTAGATTTAAGGGCTAGCTTCCTAAATGTGTCTTGAAATGATTTCACCTATACTAAATAATTATTTATGAGGGAAAAGGGTTAGATTTTTCATGAAAATAAACCTATTCTATAGAGTGATGCACAAATATTTTTACCACAATACTATCATACTCTATCACAAAGAGACAAGGTATACATCACTAGTCTAAGAGTTCTAGAATACACTAAAATTAGTATTTCAATATGAAGGTGACCTGCATGAAGAATATCCAAGTTAAGTGAAAACATAGATCATTTATAAATAATAAGGCTTACATGTACACTTAATAACAAATCCATACGCTTAAAACACTTCATATGACCTGCTAGGTTGGAATCACTTGATCAAACATGGAAGGATTGAGAGAAAGCAATGATAGATGAATATCTATTACCATTCACTATACATATCTTCACACACTTTAACAAGTTGATATATGAGCTCAAACTATATTTAATTTATTATCTAAGGTAAAGTACAATGTCAAAACTAGTAGGGTTTCACCATACCTAGTGTGGTATTAGATTACAAAGGCCAAAATGGCATTTACTTATAGCATTTGAGAGAGAAGTGGGAAAAGAGTAGTCCAAAGGTCACTTGAACACTTTTCATGATGAGAGGGAGAGTTAAATTCTCAGAATAATGAAATAGGAGATAGACCATGCAAGGTTTGATAGGAAAAATGGCTCTCCAAACTATGCAACTCATGAAATGTCACATGAAACTCCTTATTTTGCACAAGAAAACTATCTTCATCATTTAGCTATATTAGAATGTCCAAAAATTTAATAGGGGTAGGTTTCATGATTTAAATGAGATATATGGGTTATGGACCTAATTTTCAATTTATTGGATACATTCCTAATCACTTAGATTCCTCTAAAAGTGAGCCATCATTACCTGCAGTTAAAGAAACTCCTTTTTCCACATACCTTGCACACTTGGATTTTAAATTGGATTTAATTTTAACATTAAAATATATAAAATGGGGTTAATTACATTTTTAAATTCCATTAATTTAATTATATGCATCAAGCACACCTTAAAATTAGCTTACTTGAATTTGTCATCCCTCTCACTATCATGTTCACTATGCTAGTTCTAACTAGCTAATACTAGAAATATTTTTAATTAACCTATGATTTTTTATAAATAATTAAATGGACATGGTTATTTATATTAATTCCTAATCTCACTCCCAAATTTTATTTCATCTCTTGAAACCTCCTAGAACCTACATAATTCAAAAAATAGTCAAGAAAATCAACTTTGTACTATGTCCATATAGATAGATAATGATTAAATTGGATTAAAAATGTATATGTAGAGTTTTATATATTATAAAAACATTTACAAATCCATTCTGATCCATTAGGGTATCTTTCCATCTTCATTTTCCCAATCGAGTCATTTTCAAGGGTTTTAGGTCCTTTTAGCTCTTAAACTTCATTCATAAGGATAAGATGTTATAAATACAAAAAAAATACACAATAATTATGTTCAATACCCCTTTAAAATTTATAAAACTCTTTATATCTCCATGCACAATCTCCAAGAAGATGTAAGCATTTTAATTTAGCCTATCAAGCTTTGACCTTCATTTTATATACCCCTAAGTTATCTCTAAGCCCAAAAATGGATTATTTATGTTTTATATATAATTTTGAAGATTTTAAACATCTTTCATGACCATATAAACATTATATAATCCATTTTAATTCCCTCCTACTATTATAATTGAAGTTGGCATCTTATTTGGGTTCTAGGCCTAGCCATGCTTAATAGGCATGTCTATAACTGTGAGGGTCTAGGCCACCATGTTGACATTAATCCTTATATGAGATGTTTATAATGTTTTCATAGGTTTCATAAAACTTATCACACATCATTTCAAGGTTTTATTATCATTTAACTCACCTCCCTTCTTCAAAACCTACCAATTTGTACTTTAGGGGAATACCCTCTATTTGAGATAAAACAGAGGGTACTTCCCCTATTTTACCAAACAAAATAAATTTTTTATTAGATTATTAAAGTCATATATATTATATTTACCAATTTTCATCACTTTTTCATATCATTTGGCCCTCCTAAAGCATTAAAACTCAAGACAGACTGTTAGGAAAAGACTGTGTGCAGGGTTCTCTCATGTGGACTATGTGTTACAACATTAGATCTATCTCTCTCTACTTGTTTTATGCTATAAAGAGCCTATATATACTATAATTATCCTTAGTTGGGTGTTTCAATATACATTCATCATTCCAACCTTCCATGTGCCCTTTTATACACCTTACTTAGTCAAGATTGAGTGTCATTTCTTGATTGCATTTGCTTCAAGGTACCATAATTGTAGGTGGTCTTGCATATTTTAGGATTGAAAACATTGAATAATCTTCCTTTAATCCTTAAATTATAATTTATCAATTATTTTGACTCATTCATTTCATTCTTAGGTTATTTCCACATCAAGAACCTTAACCCTTTTGCTCTCTACCCCTCACAGTCAGCTATAGTTGATTGTGTAGGGTCATGTAGGTGAAACTATATAGTTTAGGCATTGTATGCATATTTTACGTTAATATTAAATTTCCTTAAACCATAACATATTTAAATTTTTTCACTTTTATTCTTTTATTTATGCCCATCATTAAGGCTATCTAGCCCAATCTTCATGGTAATCCTACACCCAACTTGTAGGTATACATTTTGTGATGAAAGAGAGACCTATAGGTAGTATTATGGGGTCATCTCCTACATATTGAAATTTTTGGATAAAAATTAAACATAATTAGGATAATTTTCACCATTTAAGACCATATATCATGAATACATTCTTATATACTATCACCTTGTGAAGCAATGAAACTTAGTCATCTAAATCATGTAGATAACAGTGAAGAAATTTAGTGATCAAAAAGGCAATTTTTGAGACCTCCAAATTCTAATTTTCACTAGTAAAATTCCTCACTCATTTTTTATATCTCCTCTCTTATGTTTAGGATTAAAGTCAATCATATTAGTATGCACCAAAATTCTTGATACCATGGTCATATAATATCCACAAATGGATAGGGTGCTTTATTTTGATACTTTACAGATTTGATCCTTAAACAGAGTTATTCCACCTTTAATCATAGTTTCCACTTATATTTCCAACCTAACCTTTCAAATAGGTATATCATTAACTTTAATTCACACTTAGGACTTCAATAAGATTTTATCCTATGATACAACACTTCTATATGAGACCTATGATTCTCTATTAGTACCACCTATAGGTGGATCCTGCAATATATAGTCAGTGGGGTGATATTTCAAAAAGTATACATTATATGGGATTATAACTCATATTTTACTTTTTAAAAATTATCAAATGGATGTTCAAAATTCTGAATGGTTTGAATGAGTTATTTTCCTTATTTCCACATGATTGTCTTCTTCCTTCACAGAACCTATAGGTGCATGTTCATAGCAGACTATTACAATATTATCATTATAATTTGTAGACTCAACTCAATACCTCATGTTTATATAGGATATTATAAAGCTTTGAAACCTTAATTATACTTATGTGGATTTTCTCATAGCCTCCACAAGTCATAACTAAGACTAAGGATGAGCTAGGAGCTGACTATGTATCTAATTAAACTATAACCTCAATTATGCTTACTTTGGAGATTGAAATTTTTGAATAAATATATTTTAATGACCATTAAAATTATTTAAACACCATGTTACATCATATCAAATCCCTTTCATAGAAAGAGGCTTTCTTTAAATGATGGAATTTGAATGCAAGTTCAATATCAATACCCTCCTATAAAGTGAGTTATTTGAGCTATAAAATCCCTTATAAATTTATAAAAAGCATGTCTAACATAAAATAATATATTAAACATCATCTAGATGAAAAATCACTAACTAGATTATACAGACTTGTCCATACAAGAGTAAAACCTATAGGGTATGGGAAACAGAGAGTAGAAAAACACAATTAACTTGTTAGAGATTATTTATAAAGAAAATTTGAAAAATATTTTAAATAATATTATTAAAATTAATCTAGCTAAGTTTAGTTTCACCTCCAAAAACTGTTTGAACTATAAGTTCTCCAACTGGTCATACTAAACACAAACCTATTAACTGGTTCTATATTTCTAAAAAGGAGATGAAGGATTAGAATGGTTTTAGCTCAAATTTTGAACTTAAATAGTATTTAAAGAATGGTAATGATTCTAAATAATCTTAATAGTCATCTCATAACCTTCTCCCATGTGTCACACTCTCTCATGAGCCGTACTAGTGCCAACTCCTTTTTCAGTTGGTTTCTTGATTTTTAGTTAGATAACCTGAGGGGTTTCAGATGGAAATAACATTACTAAAAATTAATTTGAATGTTTGGATATTTAATATAAAACTAAAACACTTTGACACCTTTAAAACCATGCCACTTGCATATATGACCCCAAAAAGGCTACTAAGTGACTCAAAATGACATATAAACTAATTAAACCATGACTAAGGCTAAAATGGCCTTAAATTAAATAAAAGATACTCTAACACAAATTATGGAAAAATATTATACCCCTATATAATTTTTTACTATATGGGGGTTCACCCATTTTGACTTGTGGTTAAAATGGTCGACATTTTTGGTGATTTCCCAAAGGTGGCATGTTTGCTATGTCATGACCAGTTGCCTAATCCTATTCATTGGGATATGGATTCACATTTACATGAGGTTTGACACAAAAATTTCCATTTAAAACTCAAAAACATAATAAAACTAATAATTAATGACACAAAAGACAAGAAACTAAGCAAAAACACACTTGTGCTTCATGAGCACTTATGGAACACACACACCAAACTAAACAAACTGACTCAAACACTAACTAACTTGAGATGAAATATCCTTTCTAGATCAAAAGGGAAGTTTTAAACCTTCCTTTATTCATGACATTAATCATTTATTAAGACATTTATCCATTTGACATTTATCATTTATGCCTCCATCTTTTTCATGATGTTTACCAACTTCATTGGCATGATGTTCAATGAGAACCAAGTAGATTGAAACAGATTAGTTATAAAATTGGACTTATCTTGTAGTGAAAAAACTTAAATTTTCTCATAATATTTCTCAATTATGACCTCCAATGGTGTTTTAACAAGTCTTACCTTCTTGGTAAATTCTTTCTCCACCTTGTTATGTACCTGACCCTCAACTTGGCAAGGATCTTTAAACTTTTGAAAGAGCTTCATTTGTAACTACCAATCATCTACGTCCTTATTGTCATTTATAAAAACCACCTCTTCAACCTTTTCTCCTTGATGTATGTATTCATCAAGTTGGTTTTATTCATTTTCTAATGTATCTAAAGGTTATTCAAAATTAGATGGAGGTATTAAGTCATCTCCAAGAACTATGTCTTTTACCTTGGTCTCATGAAACTCCTTTAGGATTACCACTTCTTGAGGAGTGACTTGACCTTAATAATTTATATTACACTCCACTTCATGCTTGAGATGGTCATCCATAACTTCATGATCATACATGGAGTCTTCTTCAAATACCTCTCTCTTTGCATCTTGGTCACATTCCTAATGGATAGTTGTAAAAGAGTCTTCAATATGTTTTTCCTCATTTAAAAAGGTAGGATTTCCATTTTTTTCACCAAGGGGAGTCCCTATGGTTATTTATTATTAATAGTGACTCATGACATCTTCTTTATCAGCCATGAATTGAGTTTTCTCTTATTCACTTGCTTTTCTCAAGATGGGCTCTTCCTTAAGAATGGATGAGGTGGAAAGTTGATGGGTGGGCTCATATGAAGGAAATTTAATATGAGGTGAAGTGGAAAGTTTATGAGTTAAATATGGAGTGTGTGATGAAGGAGAGAAGTTGGGAGTGGATTTAGGAAAGATAAAATCACTAGTAAGCTCATAGGGAAGTGAATTAGTAGACTGATTAGAAGGACTAACATCTACATAATTAGGAGTTGTATCTTGCCAATAATTTTCTTAAAATTATTCAACAAAATCATGTTCATTTTTTTATCTCTTTATCCTTCCATATACTTAGTCTTTATATTGAGCATTTAAGGCACTTCTTTTCCAAGTCCATTTATTCTTTGATCTCCCATTGAGTTCCTTATAACTCGTCAAACATCTCCAAAGTCTACATATGACCTTGGACAACACCTCTCAACCATTCCATGAGATGACAAGGGAGCACATCATACTCATCATCCCATGTTCTCATATTATCTTCATTAACTAGAAACTATGGTATAGATGCCAAAAGGACTTGATATAAGATGGAAAAAATGGAGGAGGAAGTTAATGATGGATGTCAAGACCAACTTCAACTTATTACATTATAATCTCTAAGAATCCAAACCTTGTATCTTGATATCTTGATCTAGAATCCATAGAAACATCTTGTTCCTCATGAAAAGACTCATAAGATTACTCTTGAGTTTGATGGGCATCATGGTATGTCTAGTAGGACTCATTTGGGATTGGTAGGAAGGCATTGCTTGATAGGTATCTTGTTAGTATTATTCATAGGTTTTTCCAACAAATGGTATCCATATTTAGGAGTAAATGAAGGGCTACAGGGCTACCATGGCTCATAGGATTGATATCCATTTTGATAGGACTGTTGAGGGGTAAAAGGTGATCTATAGAAAGGATGATAAAGAGATTCATGATAAGAGTATTGGACATAACTATTCATATCAACATCATATGTTAAAAGAAACATAGAAAATAATAAAAAAATTCAATTAGATATACCTAATATACTTACAACTAGAAGTTATAATTTAGAGTTTCCATTGGTGTTAGCTTGCTTACTTCCAAAAGCTAGTTATAGGAAAGACACATCGAAAATCTTCCCACTCTCTTAGACCTTGGTCCCATCAAGCATGCTAAAAACTATTTTCACTTATATTTTCACCCCTTGAGGATATGTATCAACTCTCCTCATCCAAATGTCTTAATTTAAACATCTCACAAGCTATGGGTAACCAATAGGGGAGATGAATATCTAGATTTAAGGGCTAGCTCCCTGAATGTGTCTTGAAATGCTTTCACCTATACTAACTAATTGTTTATGGGGGGAAAGGGTTAGATTTTGCATGAAAATAAAAATATAATATAGGTTGATGCACAAATATTTTTACCACAAGACTATCATACTTTATCATAAAGAGACAAGGCATACAACACTAGTCTAAGAGTCCTAGAATGCACTAACATTTGTATTTCAATATGAAGGTGACATTCATGAATACTATCTAAGGAAGTGAAACCATAGATTAGTTATAAATAATAAGGATTAATTTTACACTTAATAATAGATATATACTCTTAAAAACACTTCATTTGACCTACTAGGTTGGAATCACTTGCATCAAACATGGAAGGATTGAGAGAAAGCAAGGATAGAAGAATATCTCTTAACCATTCACTATACATCTCTTCACACACTTTGAAAAAATAATATGTGATCTCAAAATAGATTTAATTTATTATCTAAGGTAAATTAAAATTTCAAAACTAGTAGGGATTTTCCATAACTAGTGTGGTATTAGATTACAAAGGCCACGATGGCATCTACTTATAGCGTTTGAGAGATAAGTGGGAAAAGAGGATTCCAAAGGTCACTTAAACACTTTTCATGATAAGAGGTGGACTTAAATGAGAAAAATAATGAATTATGAGACATATCATGGAAGGTATGATATGAAAAAAGTATCTCCAAACTATGAAATTCATGAAATTATATATGAAACTCCTTATTCTACACACAAAAATTGTCTTCATCATTTAGCTATGTTGGAACATCCCAAAATTGACTAAGGGTAGGTTTCATGATTAAACTAAGAGGGATGGGTTATGAACATAATTTTTAATGCATTAGATGAATTCTTAATCACTTTAATTCCTCTAAAAGTGGGCCATCACTACTTGTAGTTAAAGAAACTCCCTTTTCCACACACCTTGCACACTTGGCTTCCAAAATGGCTTCAATTTCTCATGAAAATACATAAAATGGGGTTAACTACATGTTTCAATAACAATAATGGCCTTAGAGGCATTAGGCACACCTTAAAATTAGCTTACTTAAAATTTTCACCCCTCTCACTATCATATTCACTATGCGAGTTCTGACTAGCTAATATGATAAGTCTTGTTTAGGAAAATAAGAGTTATTCTAAAGCATTAAATGGACATGAGGAGTTATATTAATTCCTAATATCACTCCCAAAGTTTATTTAATCTCTTAAAACCTCCTATAACCTACACAATGCAAAAAATAGTCAAGAAAATAAACTTTGTACCATGTTTGTAGCGATAGGGAATTCTTAAATTAGATGAAAAGGGTCTATTGATAGTCCTATATAGGCTCAAAATATTTACCAAGCCATTATTATCCATTAGGGAAGCTCTCCATTTTCATTTTTCTAATCAGGTCATTTCCAAATGTTTTAGGTCCTTTTAGCTTTTAAAATTTACTAATAAGGATAATATGGTATCTAATCCATTTTAATTCTATCCTATAGTTATAATTGAATTTGGCATCCTATTTGGGTTCTAGGCCTAACTATGCTTAATAGGCCTATCTACAACTTTGAGGGTCTAGGCCACCATGTTGAGCTTAGTCCTTTTATGAGATGTTTAACATGTTTTCCTATATTTCATACAAATTACAACACTTAATTTAAAGGTCTAAGTATCCTTTAAATCACCTTATCACCTTCCTTCTTCAAAACCTACCAATTTGCACTCTAAGGGATTACCCTCTATCTGAGACAAAATAGATGGTATTTCCCCTATTTTACCAAACAAAATAAATGTTATATGATATTAATAAAGTCATACATATTATATTTACCAATTTTCATCCCTTTTTCATATCATTTGACCCTCCAAAATCATTAAAACCCAAGACAAACTGTTAGGAAAAGACTATGGGTAGGGTTCTCTCATGTGGACTGTGTGTTGTAACATTAGATCTCTCTCTCTAGTTATTTTATACTATCAAGTGCCTATATATACTATAATTATAATAATGGATGTGTTATAATATCCATTCATCACTCCAACCTTCCATGTACCCTTTCATACACCTTGCTTAGTCAAGATTGAGTATCATTTCCTGATTATGTTTGCTTCAAGATACCATATCTATAGGTGGTCTTGCATATTTTAGGATTTGTAAAAAATTAATAATATTCCCTTAATCCTTAAATTATAATTTATTAATGATTTTTACTCATTAATTTCATGCTTGGGTTATTTTCACGTCAAGAACCTTGACTCTTTTGCTCTATGCCCTTCACAGTCAGCTATAGTTGACTATGTAGGGTCCTGTAGGTGAAACTATATGGTTTAGGCCTTGTGTGCATATTTTATGTTCACCTTAAATTTAAATAAACCATACCATAGTTAAATTTGTTCAATTTTATTATTTTAGTGAGGCTTATCATTAATTTTATCTAGCCCAATCTTCATGGTAATCCTACACCCAGCTTGTAGTTATACATTTTGTGATGAAAGGGAGACCTGTAGGTAGTATTATGGGGTCATCTCCTACATATTAAATTTTTTGGATAACCCTTGAACATAATTAGGATAATTTTCACCATTTAATACCATATACCATGAATACATTCTTATACACTATCACCTTGGGAAGCAATGTCACTTAGTCATCCAAATCCTATAGATAATAGTGAAGAAATTCAGTGATCAAAAAGGCAACTTTTGAGACCTCCAAATTCTAATTTTCACCAATAAAATTCCTCACTCATTATTTATATCTCCTCTCTTATATTTATAATAAAATTAAATCACATTATGAGGCACCAAAATTCTTGATAACTTGGTCATATAACATCCACAAATGGATAGGGTGCTCTATTTTGATACTTTAGGGATTTGATCCTTGAACACAGTCATTCCACCTTTGATCATAGTTTCCACTTATATTTACCAACCTAACCTTTTAAATATGTCTATCATGAAATTTACTTCACACTTAGTACTTCAAGAAGATTCTATCTTATTATACAACACTTCTATATGACACCTTTGATTCTTTGTCAGTACTACCTGTAGGTGGATCCTAAAATATATAGTTAGTGGGGTGATATTTAAAAAATTAGACATTATCTAGGTTTATAACCCATATTTAACTTTATAAAAGTTCTCAAATGGATTTTCAAAAAATTTAATGGTTTGAATGAGTTGTTTTCCTTGTTTTTAGGTGATTTTCTTCTTCCTTCATGGCAATTGTAGGTGCATGTTCATGGCATATTATATAGAAGTATTACATATGACTATTAAAGTATACTCTTTATCATTTAGATACTCAAATCTCCACATGTTTCTATAGGATATTATAAATAATTTAAATGTTCATTATACTTATGTGGATGTTCTTATAACCTCCATAAGTCATGATTGAGATTGAGGATGAGCTAAGAGCTGACTATGTATCCAATTTCACTATGGAAACATTTAAATTAATATATTTACATAACCATTGAAATGATTCAAACACCATGTTACATCATATCAAATTCCTTACAGAAAGAGGCTTTCTGTAAATGATGGAATTTGAATGTAAGTTCAATATCAATACCCTCTTATAAAGTGAGTTATTTAAGCTATCATATCCATTATAAAAGTGATAAAAAGTATGTATAACATAAAATAATATATTCAACATCATCTAGATGCAAAATTACCAATTGAATTATACATAATTATCCATACAATAGCAAAACTTATAGGGTATGAGAAATAGTGAGCATAAAACATATTTAACTTAATAAAGATGATTCATAAAGAATATTTGACCAATATTTGAAATCATATTATTAAAATTAATCTATATAATTTTAATCTCACCTCAAAAAATCATTTGACTTGTAAGTTCTCCAACTAGTTGAACTAAGCACAAACCTGCTAACTGGTTATGTATGTCTAGAAAGGAGATGAAGGAGCGGAATGGTTTTAGATAAAATTTGGAACATAAATATTATTTCAAGCATGTTAATGAGTCTAATAAATCTGAATAGTCATCTCACAACCTTTTCCCATGTGTCACACTCTCTCATGAATTGTACTAGTGTCAAACTCCTCTTTTTTTAGTTGATTTCTTGATTTTAGTTAGATAACATAAGGGGTTTCAGATGGGACTAACATTATTGACAATTAATATGACATTTTGGATGTTTTAAAGAAAAACAATACACTTAGACACATTTAAAACCATGTCACTTGCATATATGACCCCTAAAAGGCTACTAAGTGACTCAAAATGACATATAAACTAATTAAATCATGACTAAGGCTGAAATGGCATTAAATAAAATATAATATATTATAACACACCTTATGTAAAAAATTTATACCCCTATATAATTTTTTATTATAGGGGGGTTCACCTATTTTGACTTGTGGTCAAAATGGTCAACATCTTTGGTGATTTCCCAAAGGTGGCATGCTTGTTATGCCATGACCACTTGCCTAATCCTATTCATTAAGATATGGATTCACATGTACATGAGGTTTGACACAAAAATTTCCTTTAAAAACACATAAAACATAATAAAATTAAAAATTAATGACTCAAAAGACAAGAAACTAAGCAAAAACACACTTGTGATTCATGAGCACTTATGGAACACACACACCAAACTAAACAAACTGACTCAAACACTGACTAACCTAAGATTAAATCTCCCTTCTAGATCAAATGGGAAATTTGAAACCTTCCTTGCTTTATGACATGAAGGATTTAGTGAGACATGTAGCCTTTTGACCTTTAGCATTGATGCCTCTATCTTTTTCATGATATTTTCCAACTATATTGGCATGATGTTCAATGAGAACCAAGTAGATCCAAATAGATTAGTTATAGAAATGGACTTATTTTGGAGTGAAAAAAATTCAATTTTCTCATAAAATTTCTCAAATATTACCTCCAATGGTGTTTCAAGAAGGCTTACCTTCTTGGTAGACTCTTTCTCCACCTTGTCATGTACTTGACCCTCAACTTGGCAATGATCTTCAAGCTTTTGAAAGAGCTTCATTTACAACTACCAATCATCTTTTTCCTCTTTGTCATTTAGAACCACCACCTCTTTAACATTTTCTCCTTGATGTATGTGTTCATCAAGTTAGTTTTCTTCATGTTCCAATTTAGTTGAAGGTGATTCAAAATTAGATGGAGGTATTGAGTCATCTCTAATAACTATGTCTTCTACCTTTTTCTCATGCAAATACTTTAAGACTACCACTTCTTGAGGAGTGACTTAACCTTCATAATTGATAGTACACTCTAATTCATGCTTGATATGATCATCCACAACTTCATGATCAAACAGGAAGTCTTCTTTAAATACCTCTCTCTTCAAGTCTTGGTCACATTTCTCATGGATAGTTGAAAAAGAGTCTTCAATATGTTTTCCTTCATTTAAAAAGGTAAGATTACCCTTTTTTCACCAAGGAGAGTCCCTATGGTGATTTCTTCCTCATAGTCACTCATGACATCTTTATCATCCATGAATTGAGTTTGCACTTATTCACTTACTTCTCTCAAGATGGGATCTTCCTCAATAATTGATGAGGTGGAAAGTTGATGGATGAGCTCATGTAAAAGAGATGTAATATGAGGTAAAGTGGAAAGTTGATGAGTTGGATATGGACTGTGGGATGAAGGAGAGAACTTGGGAGTGGATTTACGAAAGAGAAAAGCACTAGTTAGCTCATAGGTAAGTGACTTATTGGACTAATTATAATGAATAACATCTACATAAGTAGGAGTTTCATCTTGCCATTAATTTTATTGAAATTCTTCAACAATATCATGTTCAATTTTTAGCTATTTATCCTCCCATGTACTTAGCCTTTCTATTGAATATTTAAGGCACTTCTTTGCCAAGTCCATTTGTTCTTTGATCTCCCATTGAGTTCCTTATAACTCTTCAAACATATCCAAAGTCTACATATGACCTTGGTCAGCACCTATCAACCATTTTCATGAGATGACTAGGGATCACATCATACTCATCATCCCCTATTCTCATATTCTCTTCATTAACTAGTAATTGTGATATGGATGCCAACAAGGTCTTGATATAAGATGGACAAAATGAATGAGGAGGGTAATGATGGAGACCAATACTAAATTTAACTTGTTGCATTAGAAAATTTAAGAATATAACCCTTAAATCTTGATATCTTGATCTAGGATCCATAAAAACATCTCTTTCCTCATGACAAGACTCATAGGAATACTCTTGAGTTTGATGGGCATCATGGTATGTCTAATAAGACTCATTTGGGATAGGTAGGAAGGTATTTATTTATAGGTATCTTCTAATCCTTCTTCATAGGGTTTTCCAACAAAATGATATCCATATGGAGGGGGAAATGAAGGGCTACAGAGCTGCTATGGCTCATAGGATTGATAGGACTATTGAGGGGTAAAAGGTGATTCATATCAAGGCTAATAAGGAGATTCATAATAGGAGTATTGGACATAACTATTAATATCAACCTTATATGTCAAAATAAACACAAAAAATAATAATTTTTTTTAATTAGATATACCTAGTCTACTTTTAACTAGAAGTTATCATTTAGAGTTGCCATTGGTGTTAACTTTCTTACTTCCAAAAGCTAGTTATAGGAAAAACACACAAATAATCTTCCCACTTTCTTAGACCTTGGTCCCATCGATCATGCCAAAAACTTTTATAATTTATATTTACACCCCTTAAGGAGATGTCTCATCTCTCCTCATCAAAGTATCATAATGGAAACATCATATAATATATGGGTAACCAATAGGGGAGATGAATCTCTAGATTTAAGGGCTAGCTCCCTAAATTTGTCTAGAAATGCTTTCACCTATACCAACTAATTGTTTATGGGGTAAAAGGGTTAGATTTTTAATGAAAATAAACCTATTCTATAAGGTGATTCACCAATATTTTTACCACAAGACTATCATACTCTATCATAAAGTGACAAAGCATATAACACTATTGTAAGAGTCCTAAAATGCACTAACATTAGTATTTCAATATGAAGGTGACATTTATGAATACTATCCAAAGGTAATTGAAACCATAGATTATTTTAAAATATTAATGCTTCCTTGTATACTTACGAATAGATCTATACACTTAACAACACTTCATTTGACCTGCTAGGTTGGAATCACTTGCATCAAACATGGAAGGATTGAAAGAAAGCAAGGATAGATGAATATCTTTTAACCATTCACTATACATCTCTTCACACACTTTTAAAAAATTAATATATGAAATAAAAATAGATTGAATTTATTATCTAAGTCAAAGTAAAATGTTAAAACTATTAGGCCTTTGCCATAACTAGTGTGGTATTAGGTTACAAAGGCCAAAATGATAGTTACTTATAGCATTTGAGAGAGAAGTGGGAAAAGAGGAGTCCAAAGGTCATTTGAACACTTTTCATGATAATAAGTGGATTTAAATGTGAAAAATAATGAAGTAATAGATATATCATACAAGGTATGATAGGAAAAATGTCTCTCTAAACTATGTAACTCATGAAATGTGGCATGAAACTCCTTCTGCACAAGAAGATTGTCTTCATCATTTAGCTCTATTGGAACGTCACAAAACTAAATAGGGGAAGGTTTCATGATTAAAATAAAAGGTATGGGTTATGTACCTACTTTTATATGCATTATATATATTCCTAATCACTTGGATTCCTCTAAATGTGAGCCATCACTACCTCTAGTCAAAGAAACTCCATTTTCTACACACCTTGCACACTTGCACTCAAAAATGGCTTTAGTTTCTCATGAAAATCCATAAAATTGGGTGAATGATATTTTTTAAGGCCATTAATTTCCTTAGAGTCATTAGTCACACCTTAAAATTAGCTTACTTGAAGTTTTCACCCATTTCACTATCATGTTCATTATGCTATTTTTGACTAGTTGAGATGAGAACTCTTTTTGAGGCACCTAAGAGTTTTATAAAGCATTAAATTGACATGGGGAGTTATATTAAGTCTTAATCTCACTCCCAAAGTTTATTTCATCTCTTGAAACCTCTTATAAATTGCATAATACATAAAATAGTCAAGGAAAGTAAATTTATACCATGTTTGTATAGATAGGTAATGATTAAATTGGATGAAAAGGATCTTTAGAGAGTCCTATGTAGTCTCAAAAAATTTCCCAAGCCATTCTGGTCCATTAGGGTATATCTCCATCTTCATTTTCCCAATCAGGTCATTTTTAAGGGTTTATAAAGGTTTTAGGTCCTTTTATCTCTTAAAATTCATTCATAAGGATAGGATGTTAGAACTACAAAAAAATTCCACAAGAATGATGTTTAGGACCCCTGTCAACTTTTCCAAACTCCTTATTTCTCCATACATAACCTCCAAGAAGATGTAATCATTTTAATTTAGCCTATCGAGTTTTGACCTTCATTTTGTACACACCTAAGTTGTCTCTAAGCCTAAAAATGGATTCCTTATGTTTTATATTCATTTTTTAATCTTTTAAACATATTTCATGACCCTATAAACATTATCTAATAAATTTTAATTCTCTCCTATAGTTAAAATTGAAGTTAGCATCCTATTTGGGTTCTTGGCCTAACCATGCCTAATAGGCCTATCTGCAACTTTGAGGGTCTAGGCCACCTTGTTGATATTACTCCTTATTTGAGATGTTTATCATGTTTTCCTAGCTTTAATACAACTTATCACACCTCATTTAAATGTTTTATCAGCCTTTAACTCACCTTATCACCTCCCTTCTTCAAAACCTGCCAATCTATGCTCTAGGGGAGTACCCTATGTCTAAGAAAAAATAGAGGGTACTTCCCCTATTTTTTTTTAAAAAAAATTGGTATGGGATTATTAAATTCATATATATTATATATATATCAATTTTAATCCCTTGTTCATATAATTTGACCCTTTAAAATCATTAAAACCCAAGACAGATTATTAGGAAAAGACTATGTGCAGGGTTCTCTCATGTGGACTATGTGTTGCAAAATTAGAGCTCTCTCTCTAATTTTTTTATAATATCAAGATACTATATAGAATATAATTATCCTTATTGAATGTTTCCAATCTCCATTCATTATTCCAACCATCCATGTACCCTTTCATACACCTTGATTAGTCAAGACTAAGTACCATTTCCTAACTGTGTTTGTTTCAAGGTACCATACCTATAAGTTGTCTTGCATAGTTTATAATTTGAAAAAATTGAATAAGATTCCTTGAATCCTTACATGATAATTTATTAATGATTTTTAATCATTAATTTCATTCTTGGGTTATGTCCACATCAAGAACCTTAACCTTTTTGCTCTCTACTCCTCACAATTAGCTACAATTGACTGTGTAGGGTCATGTAGGTGAAATTATATGGTTTAGGCCTTATGTGCATATTTTATGTTCACCTTGAATTTACCTAAACCATAAAAAAATTAAAATTTTTCATTTTTATTCTTTGAGTGAGGCCCATCATCAAGGTTATCTAGCCCAATCTTCATGGCAATCCTACAACCAGCGTGTAGGTATACATTTTATGATGAAAGGGAGACCTATAGGTAGTATTATGGGGTCATATCCTACATATTGACGTCTATGGATAACCGTTGAACATAATTAGGCTAATTTTCACCATTTAATACCATATACCATTAATAAATTCTTATACACTATCACCTTGGGAAGCAATGTCACTTAGTCATCCAAATCTTGTAGATAATAGTGAACAAATTTAGTGATAAAAAAGGTAGCTTTTGAGACCTCCAGCTTCTAATTTTCACTATTAAAATGACTCACTCATTTTTAAAATATCATATGTTATGTGGAGGATACAAGGAAATCACATTAGGATGCACCAAAAGTCTTGTTAACCTAGTCATATAATATCCACAAAGTGACAAGGTGCTTTATTTTGATACTTTAAGGATTTGATCCCTGAACACAATCATTCCACTTTTGATCATATTTTCCACTTATATTTTCCAACCTAAAATTTAAAATAGTTCTATCATGAAATTTAATTCACACTTATGACTTCAATAATATTCTATCCTATGATACAACACTTCTATATGACACCTTTGATTCTCTATTAGTACCACCTATAGGTGGATCCTACAATATACAGTTAGTGGGGTGATTTTCAAAAAGTGGACATTATATGGGATTATAACCCATATTTTCCTTTATAAAAGTTCTCAAATGGATTTTCAAAACTATGAATGTCTTCAATGAGCTATTTTCCTTATTTCCATGTGATTTTCTTCTTCCTTCATGGCACCTATAAGTGCATGTTCATGTTAGACTATGTATAAGTACTACATATGACTTTTACAATATTCTCTTTCTAATTTGGAGACTCAAGTCACTAATTCATGTTGATATATGATATTAAAAATATTTTAAACCTTCATTATACTTCTGTGTATATTGTCATAGCCTCCACAAGTCATGATTGAGATTGAGGATGAGTTGGGAGTTGACTTTGTATCCAATTGAACTACAACCTCAATGATGCTCACTTTTTATATTGAAAATTTTAAATAAATATATTTAAATTACCATTTAAATTAGTGAAACATGATGTTACATCATATCAAATCTATTTCAGAGAAAGAGGCTTTCTAAAAATGGTGGAATTTGAATTCAAGTTCAATATTAACACCCCTTGTAAAGTGAGTTGTTTTAGATATAAAATCCCTTAAAAATGTGATAATACTCATGGATAACATAAAATAATATAGTCAAAATTATATATATTCAAAATCACTAACTAGATTTTATGTAGTTGTCTATACAAGAGAAAAACCTATAGGGTATGGGAAACAGTGAGCAAAAAAATATAGTCAACTTGTTAGAGATTATTCATAAGGCACAATAAATCAATATTTTAAATCCTATTATGAAAATTAATATATTTTAGTTTACTTCAACCTATAAAAATTTTTTGACCTGGAATTTTTCCAATTGGTCATACTAAGCTTAAACCTATTGATTGGTTCTATATGTCTAGAAAGGAGATGAAGGATCAAAATGGTTTTAGATCAAATTTGTCACTTTTAAAGTATGTCAAGCATGTAAATGAGTATAATTAATCTTAATAGTCATCTAAAAACCTTCTACCATGTGTCACACTCTCTCATGGTTTGTACAAGTGCCAAAATACTCCTTTTTTAGTTGGTTTCTTGATTTTCAATTAGATAATGTACAAGTTTCAAATGGGACTAGAATTCCTAATAGGGAATCTAACCTATTGGATGTTTTAAATAAAATTAAAAAACTTGGACATCTTTAAAACCATGCCATTTGCATATAAGACCCCAAAATGGCTACTAAGTGACTCAAAATGACATAAACTAATCAGACCATGACCAAGGCTAAAATGGCATTAAATTACATTAAATAGACTATAACACACCTTATGGAAAAATATTAGATGCCTATATAATTTTTTACTATAGGGGGTTGACCCATTTTGACTTGTGGTCTAAATGGTCAACATTATCATCTTGTATAATTTACACACAAAAATCCATAGGACATTTCAATTCATAGGCAATCATTTAATAACATTAAAAAATAATTTTCTAGTTTGCATAGAAAATTTAATTTCTGAATTTCTAGTAAGTATGCTTGCTATGGTTTAGAGTTTAGATTTTTAACTTTGCATGGATTAAAGTATAATGTGTAGTATCATTTAATTTAATCTACATAAAAAACCAAAAAATCCAATTAATTTAGATTGCATTGAAATAATCAATTCATAAACTATGCAAAATATAGGAAAATAAATAATTACACCTTCTATTCAAAATTTAGTTTTCATCATTTCTTGTATTATTAAAGTTATCAAAATGAATAAAAATAACCATATTTAAATTATTTAAATTTATTTTTTCTTTTATTTCTTACTTATATCATTTTAATTTTAGTAACTTAGATTTATTCCTTTTACCAAAACATTGTCAAAACATAAAAAATAATCAAAAAGTCTTGTCTAGATGAGCACAAGCACCAAAACCTTGCTTCAACCTCAAAAATAAAAGTACCACATTTAAACATAAATTTCATATAATCTCCTATGCTTGTATACCATATTTTTTTTATTACTATATGACACTCCCTAAGAGTCCACTCATTCTTAAAACAAGTCTTTTCACTAGGGTTGTAACACATTTTCCTACCAATCGTTTGCAAGGTGACATCAACATAGAGCTTAGATTAGAGGTTTTTTGATCCAATAATATCCCCCATCTTATTTTTAACTCCCTTGACACTCTAGTTGAGCAATATTAGATTACCAATCCTACCATTAGCATACTACCCCAGAACTGAGGTTACTAATACAACATTATCCAAGCCTAGGTATCCTCCTACCCTTTTCCTTTTCTCCTTAGGACTAGCCTCATCATATATCATTCACTTCATGTATTAAATTAATGGGGTGTATCCAAATATATATTTTAAAACATTTCTAGAGTCATCCAACTCAATCTTTCCCAATTCCCCATTCTTAGCATTGATTAGGAACTCCACCTCCTTGTCATCATTAAGACTAAAGGATGTTAGAGTTTCATCTATGCCTAGTAAGATGCTCTTAAAGATAATTGTGACATGACATAACTAATTTTTTTCTATTAATAACATCCCTTACATATTTTCATTCAAACCCCCATTCCATAAAAGAACTAGCCTAATCCATAGATCCACCCATCATCCATTCCTTATTTCAAATCTCGACCAAAGTTTGAGAAGTCAAGTACACATGTTAGCATGTTTCTTTCAAGATTACATAAATTGATGACCCTAATGTGAAAATTTTATCCTTTTGAATATCCCTTCTTCTTATCTTATTTATCTTTCTTCTTCATCTCTCTCCTTATCATTTATTTTATGGGTATTATTATACCCTCCTCCCTAAGTATGTCTTGATAATATATATGAAGAGATATTGGCCTATAAAGATATATAATAAATCAAAAAATACCTGGTGAACATTATTTAGTTACTTGGAATAAAAACACTTCTAGCTAAAAAATATAATATTAGTTTCATGACTATCCCAACCTTAACTCACAAACTAGAAGTGGGATACCAATCCACGAGGTGTGAGACATATCAAAAACTACCAATAACCATCTTGATTCTAAAAACATGAATTTTAATAGTGGGAGTGAATCCACTCCTCACAAAGAAATTAAGTCCTCAATTAGTTTTCAAATTCTAAATGTAGAAAGCTCTATTAAATATGACCAATATATTATAATAATATATTATCTAGAAGAAGAATTAAATAGAATGCAAACAAATAAACACCCCTCTAACAACAATAACTAGAACACATCTAGCCTTCCATAAAAATATTTAATATTTGCCCATGAATCTTCTACCACAAATCAACCCCTTCCAACCTCTTCCTAGTATAACTTGTATGAAAGAAGTGATTAGACATAATACCACTTCTACTCTGAATGACCTCATATCTACCTTGGTGGGTCACATTCATGATTTAGTGAATTACAAATTTCTCTAATTAAATAAATGAACTCTAACCCTTTTATCCATATTAATTCTTCCTTTATACCCATCACAAAAATGACTTATAAACTACTGCAATAATAAAACTCCACACTTCCACCATAACAAAAAGCTTATATGCTTCTTCCCAACTAGATTTATAATTAATACCCAAGGGCTATTCTTACTCATAGAGTCCCCAACACAAATTTTTCCAATTTTCATCCACACAATCAACCTCCAAACCAAGTCTCAAAGGGAAGTGTCTTCACATATGCTCCTCCTAATAACGTGGTATCTAATAGTCTACCAGCTTACATTCTTCTAAGTTATGTGCCACCCACATACACTCCTCCTATACAAGAACATAATAATTATCCATATAACACTCTTTTTCCTTATTATCACATGTTATTTAAATCCACCTACCTAGATAATTACTTTCCAACTTATTCCACATTGTCTTACAAATACCTTCTTTTCCTCTTAGAGGTTATGCAAATAACATGTATTCAAACCAACCCATTAAATCTTATCCGACTATGCCTTTGACATATTTTATTACTATGGGGACCTACATTGAATATCTAGATTAACCCCACAATTATATTATATGAGGAGTTATTATGCCTCGTCCCCTACCTAACCTTCCAAAATTCAAAGGAGAAGGAGATCCCAAAGTGCATGTCAAATCATATGTCATGTCCATTAGGAAACACTTGCCTTGGGATGTGGTGGTTGTGATTTTTTTCCCAAAACCCTATAAATAATTTCCCTTAATTATTATTACCACCTCCTAAATTCCTGCATCCATTCTTTTAGAAAACTCATGGTAGAATTAGTTAAATCCTTTGATATGAACAAGTTGTTAAAAACTAGCAGTAAATAATTCCTCCACATTAAACAAAAAATTATGATTTTTTTTCCATTTCATCATGAGATGGAGTAAGGTTCTATATTCATCTAGTAATGAACCAAAAATGGATCAACAAGAGCTATGTGATCTCTTTCTTCACTCCCTTAACAAATAGATGAGAGAATACATCCAAAATTTCCATTGTCAATCTTATAAAGAAGCACTTGACAGTGCTTTAAAATTTGACCAAGTGGCTATTAATAGTGACCATTGAATATATACATCCAATGGGTGTATATTCACCCCTAACCAAAACAAAGGGAGTTTTTAAAATGTGAACCAAAATAATGGGAGTTTTAAAAACATGAACCAAACCAATGCTAACAACAACCAAGGCCCCAAGGTTATCAATAGAAATTGGAATGCCACCATTGATGGTGTGACCAATAAAAATAAGAAACTAAACCTTTTCAATAATAATCAACCATAACCCATGAACAATAATAATATTAGTGGTATGAGGATCTAGAATATTCCACTTTTGGTTCATATAGTTTATTTTAATCGATCACCACCATGCAACATGCAATTCTAAAACTATAACCAAAACTAGTTATCTAACATTGATCATTTATTACAATTCTAAATCTAACCCTCTACTAAAGGAACAATATACATGGGTTTTATCAATAGGGTAAAAACCATATGCCTATAGAATATGATCCTAATTCCTACTACCTCTTTCACCTAGTGGTTAGACATGACACTCATTCTTTTTAGAAGCACAACAAGTTCATTAAAAGAATCCCTAAAGAAAAGAGGTATAATTTTGTTGGACATGTTCATATGGAATGCAAATGAAAATAATTATGCCTAATTCAATAGTCTTGTAACCCATAAAAAATAAAACCTAAAAATCTATCAAAATCCCTTCCTAAACCACCAAACATGAGCTACCTATAAAAAACCATAGTGTAACTCAAAAAATAAACCAATTAAATCAAACTAACCTATGTTGGCATGCACTCATGATGCCAATACTTCCACTTTTGGTACAACCAACCTTGATGTGGCTCCCCAATTAGGGGTCTAAGGTAAATCTAGAATAATAGTAGTGGAGTTAGAAATTGAAGAAGTGAATATTAGTACTTGATCATTGGAATATCATCCCAAAACTCCTCACCCTTCCAACATCCTAGATGATGATGTCATCTTAAATCCTAATGAAATTATGACTTATTCACAGAACTTATGAAGACATTATACTACTTATTATTTCTTGATTTACTTAGGAATTATCTTGTCCACCAATTAGATTTTGATTCCCTATAGTTGGGGAACTTAGATAGTGTAACTCCTCCTCAAGTCCAAATCAATAAATTAATCTCAACATGTTTCCTCTAAGGTAGATTTTGATGGGTGTTGGATACTTATTTAACCTTAGGAGTCTCCCTACTAACTATAAGATGGTTAGGAGGGGTATCTAGCCTTATTTATACAGTCTAGATTTACAACAACTATGTAAAATGAGTAATGGTTGAATATGGATCAATCATAAACATAATCCCATTTTCATTCTTATAAAAAGTTGGTTATGTGGAAATCAATTATTTGACCACCTATAACACCCTTCAAGGCTATGATAGCCTCAAGTCCACTTTGATCAGAATCATCGTGCTTCTATTTATCCTTGGTCCCAATATCATATTGACAAAATTATATATAATTGATAAATACATCAATTACAACATGATCTTGGTTATACCTTGGATTCTTGGGATGTAGGTGATCCACTCTACCCTCTTCTAGAAAATTTTTTTCCTCAATTTGGGAGAAATGTTTTTAGCCCAAAGGGACCCCAAACCTTTTGGTTCTCTTCAAGCAACCATACATAAAAAATAGGGTTACACATTGAATATCAATTACCTATCAATGGTGCAACAAAAACCCCACATATGATTGAGGTCAAAAGATACCCCTAAACCCAAAGTGGTTATCCTAAGTAAATGGGAAGAACTTCATCAAGCCTTGATAAAGGATAAACCTAAATAAAAAAATGTTATAATAGTAAAAAATTCAAGTGGTAAAAATCTTTAAATAATATTAATTATCTTGACCATGTCCATCTGAAATCATTAACATATTAGAAAAATACGAACCCATTAAGTTCCCTTTCAATCCATACCCAATCGAGACCTATAGTCCCCACATGCCTCTTGGTCTAGAGGATCTCACTCAAATTATTGATTTTGGTATGATATAACTCTTTTGGCATGAATATAAACCCCCAAAATAACATGGTGATCCATATATTCAGCATAATCACCCAATGCCCCATCACACATGGGAAAATTATAGCTTAGATCATAGTTTAAACTTTAGATTATACAAAAAACTATTCATCTTTTCCCAACCATGTGAATGCTTTAAGTAATGATTATTACATTAACCATAGGCACTATAAAAATCAACATCAATTCTAATAACTACCCAAAAATTCTTAATGTTGGGTCTTCTCTCCCTCCTACAAAATAATAATACCATAGAGAGATACTCATAGATTTGTCACAAAATTACAAAAGATTAACAAGGGGGAAAATAGAGTCAATCATTTCTTATCATAATTACTATGAAATATTAAAATATATTTGCAAACCTCCTATACAAGAAAGATATTATAGAAAAAAATCTCGTTGAGTGCTCACAAGATTTTTCCTTCCCTTGTCTACAAACTATGACAAGATAAATAGAGCTAATCGTGCCTTATCAGTAATATTTTAAGCTTCATAAATATGTGCTCAAATTCCCAATACAAGTAAGATAACTTATCCTAAGACTCTCTAGTTGAATAGATAAAAATAAAAGATAAGGGTGAAAGTTTAGACCCAACTGGTTAGGTCCCTATTTAGTGACTAAAGATTTTAAGAATGAAGCCTATCGATTATGCCCTCTATAGGGAAAAGAGTTTGGTGAATCATTTAAGTCTTTTCACCTTAATCACTTTTACATATAGTAATTGAATTTCACATTTCCCTCATTGTATTTCATTTTCCATTATTTATATGTTATCTCGTATATGGTTATCAATTTACATATTAAACACTTTCAAAATGCAGCTTACCATTGTAGTTAATTTTTCATATTACCCTATCATTATATGGAAAAAATTCTCAAAACTAACATCAAATTAGTTCGTGTCTTAGTTTTTATGAGTATATTATACCTATTTATCCTTGCACCTCCTTGTAAAAACTTAAGAAATGCTAGTTTACATGCTAGTCTAGAAGCTTGTCTATGGTAGAGTCTCCTCTTATGGTGCCCTCTAAGCAAATACACATTAACATGATAAAAAAATTGGTAACCTTACTCACCTATCTTGGCCCTTGGTGATGAGTGCTTACATATAATTGTTTTCATGGGGCCAATATTTGGGGGTAAGGACCTTGAAAAAAAAAATTTGATAAATATAAAAAGAAACACTCCTATGAAAATAAAAATATTATTCAAACAAAACCTAAGTATCACATCTCTTTCCCTTCAATAATATTTGGTGTTGAGCCCTCACATCTTACTAGTTTTGTGGGGTTAGCATTTGGGAGAGATTCCCTTACTCACATTTATTATTTGGTGATGAGTGTATGTGCATTCTTAGTCACATGATACTAAGTGTATGGGTCATAAATAAATATTAAAATTAAAAGTAATGTAAAATTAGAAAGGGTCTAACAATAAGAGTTCTTCAAAAAAAATCAAGTGTTTATGCTTAAAAGGGTAAATTTATCCCATTTAATGATTTTGTCAAGGATATTTACCTCTATATGAATCCAATAAAGTTATTATTTTGTAATTTTAAAAATAATTTCATTTTACCCCTCCTTTATTCATAAATATTAGGTTATCCTCCTTTTCCATGAATAGTTTCAATGTATAGTTTTCATTTTACCATCTCATGCATATCCTACTTCCCTTTTCATTCCTTCATTAAAAGATGAAAGTAATATGTTTTTTAAATTAAATAACATGGTAATCACCTAAAAAATATCTATGAATTTATTTATAGTTATACATATATCCATCACATTATATCATTTACATACATTCTATTTTCACATTTTACACATATAAGCATTTTTCATAGCTTTATCAAAAACATGAGAGATACATGGTATATCATCACATACCTAGTCATATAAAATGCATAAATTTAAATATCATACATAAAATTAAATACATAAAATGTTATGGCAAGTCACTGAAATAAAACAGACTATCTCCATGTATATAATAAATGTTGAGTTTTTACAATCATGCCTCTAGTATAATCCACCTCCATAAAGGGTAATGTGTCTAAAAATATTTAAAAAAATGTATATAATATACATGATAGTATCCCAATGTTAAATAGTGTCATGAGTTGTGGTTCCTTGGTTTCCTCTTACTAGTCCTTCCTTCAAAGGTTGTCTCTCCCCTATCTATCAGCTCAAAGAGGCCTAACCCCTCTCCTAGCAAAAGCATGAGTAAGACACTACACATAAGCCTATGTGATTATGGATATCACATATAAGATTTATATTATCCACCCTCATAATTTATAATGTCACATATGTATGGTAAGTTTGGTAAAAAGCATCAGTGTGTCTTTCAATCCCAATAGGTAATCCTTGATCTATAATAGCTAGTCATGAGTCATGTTATTTCCCACCCAAAATAGGTTGATTATAGTTTCATAAATCATATTAATATATATCATAGATGTTTATAAAACCATAAATAACTATATATACATTATATCCATTCATATAAAAATAAAATCAATACATCATCTAAGTAATCATGTTAAAATGAAATATATAAAGAGCTGAACTTAATTAAATTAAATATTTTACTTGGATCCACCTCCTATAAATTGGATTATGATTAATAATCATAATCCTCCTCCTCATCATCATCGTCATCATCCTCATTCATCTCTACATAATCAAGTTCATCCTCACCCTTTGCCCATTGTTGCTGCAAAGGGTCCTGTTGTGGTAGCAATTGTGAAATTTGTTATTGTTGGCCTATTACTAGTAGTAGTGTCATGAGAATAGCCATGGGTATATGGCATATCCCTCATATGATAGGTTTTTTTTATTCCCATCTCATCATATCCATCCACCTTATATGAAATCTTAGTGTTAGTGGATGTCAAGCTAGTCTCCCCAATCTCCCTACCCTAACCTCTCTAATGTCGTTATACACTACTAGAGGAACATGGAGGTTTACCAAAAAAGGAATATAAAATTGATATTACACCCTGTTGATAGGGTAAACCTCAATATTTTGTAATATTTATCTTACTTTCATCACTCCCACATTTGTACAAGGTATAATCTTTTATTCATCCACTAACTAATCATCCCTTGGTCAGGCATGGCCACTAGATTGGCTAGTATTGGTGTCAAAACTACTTAGGACAATGTTTTGAATGGTTTCATGTATGTCTAGTTGAATATATGATATCCCTAACATATTTGATATAAATCCCTCTCAGATAAGGAATTATTCTCTCATATATTATTCTCATGATGAGTGTGGAGTGACTGATGGATGGATTCCCTATCCATGTGATCCTATAAAGGTCCCTATAAGTATGATAAATGACCTCTAGATCCAATTAATAATTTAATAACCTCTCCTAAATTTAGTGCATGATAGGTGAACAATTATATAATAACTTTTATGTTCCCTTATCCCCCACTATCCAAGAGGCAAGGATCCCAATGATGGCCTCTTAAAGGTTAGAGATAGTAGATATCTCAACCCCAAAAATTCTAACTATGAATTTCACACCCTCATTAGGTGTGTCAGTGTCCCCAAAATGATTTGCAAAGGGTCATGTTGTGGTAACAATTGTGAAATTTGTTATTGTTGGCCTATTACTAGTAGTAGTGTCATGAGAATAGCCATGGGTATATGTCATATGCCTCATATGATAGGTTGTTTTTTATTCCCATCTCACCCTATCCATACACCTTATATGAAATCTTAGTGTTAGTGGATGTCAAGCTAGTCTCCCCAATCTCCCTACCCTAGCCTCTCTAATGCCTTTATACACTACTAGAGGAACATGGAGGTTTCCCAAAAAAGGAATATAAAATTGATATTACACCCTGTTGATAGGGTAAACCTCAATATGTTATAATATTTATCTCACTTTCATCACTCCCACATTTGTGCAAGGTATAATCCTTCATTTATCCACTAATCAATCATCCCTTGATAAGGCATGGCCACTAGATTGGCTAGTATTGGTGTCAAAACTACTTAGGACAATGTTTTGAATGGTTTCATGTATGTCTAGTATGAATATATGATATCCCTAACATATTTTATATAAATCCCTCTCAGATAAGGAATTATTCTCTCATATATTATTATCATGATGAGTGTGGAGTGACTAATGGATGGATTCCATATCCATGTGATCTTATAAAGGTCCCTATAAGTATGATAAAGGACCTCTAGATCCAATTAATAATTTAATAACCTCTCCTAAATTTAGTGCATGATAGGTGAACAATTATATAATAACTTTTATGTTCCTTTATCCCCCACTATCCAAGAGGCAAGGATCCCAATGATGGCCTCTTAAAGGTTAGAGATAGTAGATATCTCAACCCCAAAAATTCTAACTATGACTTTCACACCCTCATTAGGTGTGTTAGTGTCCCCAAAATTATTTGCCTAGCTAGAAGCCTTTACCTAATTGGTGGACTATTAAAGGGTCACCAACCAACCTATCATAGGTAAACTTGTGATCCAATACATTCCTTTGAGAGTGATAGTACACTCTCTAATATTTTATAGAAATATAGAGGTGATTTATTCTATATACCAATATGTGAAGATGTCACATAATATCTTGTTTAATTGGGTCACAATCCCAACTCAAATAACCATAAAATCCTTATTTTGTCTAAGATAGCTAGTTCATCAGTCATCGACAGTGCCATAATCCATGGGAGCCACTTTTTATCCCTAAATTGGGTTTATTTAATGTAGCCTCTCACTTGTTATAAAATACCCTAAATGAATACTTGACCCATTTTTGGCTTAAAATTGGCTTAGAACTCTAATTTTTCCTATAAGGACAAAACTACCACCTTTTATAGGTGGTAAATACATATCCACCCTAGTGGTTTTGGAGTCACTTATTCACAATAGTTGTGACATTTCCATACCTATGGTACATGTTGGTCACTTATCCATCATGTCAAATATGTAATTGTTGGTTTGCGTAGACCATTGGTCTTTTCTTGACACATTGAACTTGACTATTAGTTGTGACTACCCAAACCCCAAGAAGCTAGTTTTAGCCTAAAACTAACAAATTTTAAGATTTTTATAGCCTAAAAACCATCCAAACCTATCAACTTAATCAAATTAAAAATTTAATAAATGTACATTTTAATCAAAAATTCAAAACTAGGGCAAACACACAAAATTATTCATAACTAACTTAGACCTAACCTATTAATCCTCCCATTGGTATGTTTGATATCCTCTTATTATGATCAATTATTTATATAATTCTTGGATCAAATTTTACCATCAATCCAAATATCAAAAATGTCAAAACTTAATTTCTATAAACGATTTATATTTTTGGCTAATTTTCAAATAGATGGTCTTTTAAACTAGTTTTTATGGTTTATAAGTTTTCCATTTTTAATAGTTTTTATTCAAAACTCATGTATTATGAATTTTAGTCAATATTATGGTTGAATTAATTTTATTTTCATCCAAAATTAATGAATTTTAATATTTTTTATCTTTCATAACATGTTTGTATATTGTTTAAGTTTTTACAGGTATACGATACTCGATGTTGGGTTGAGTCCCCCAATGGGTCAATTTAGGTATTATAGTCATCCCCATGTACACTAAAATTACTCTCATATATTTTTTGGTTAATTATCATGTTTATTTATTTATTTTAAATCTACACTTCATTCCCATCTTTTTCTCATAGTTTGCATGGATTCTTGATAAGCTTCATTATTACACATAGGTAAGTAAGGTAAGTATTTATAATCCTCCTTTCATTGTAGTGTGCCATTACTTGGGACCACACCCTCATAAATTCATGACAAGGCATCATCTTGAGGGGAAATATGTACGCATAAAAAAATTACACAGTGCAATATTTATGAAATAAATCTAATGATGATGAAATGATCTCTAAAATATGCTAAAGCTTGGTTCTCTCTTAAATTATTTCCCATAGTTCATTTTTTATATTTATAATAAATTTAATTTTTTATTCATTTTTGGCCTTAGTGAGTGAATTTCCTCTTTGGTGATAAAATTGTTATTTTATTGGGTTATAAAACCAACACTCCAAGTTATAAATTTCCCTTTTATGCCTTAGTTTGTCATGGTAGTTTGATTATATCCATTAAGGTTTAATAAATTACCACAGTGGATTTGATATTATAAGTGGTAATTACATAATTATAAGTGGTGGTTTTGTCTCCACCACCTACAAACTGTAGTAGTTTCATCACAGTTTGACCATCTTACAATTTTGGTGTTTAGAATTTGAGTTTACATGTGTTTTGCATGTTTATTTTCAAGTTTTTTACACGTTTCTATTTTTTTATACCTTCATGAGTTCCCAAATCATCCCACTCCTCTTCTATAAATATGTTTTCCTCCCAATTTAATCTTTGAGTTAACCACTAATTAAACTCACCCTTGTAACCTTCTTACTTTCTCTATAATTACCTCCATTTTTTTATGAATTTTGGATCAAAATTTTACATTAAATATTATATTTTTAAATCTTACACATATACACAACGTAATTTACTTTGCTTTGGAGTTCTATCTTTGGTCATTTTCATGCTAGACTAGACAATTTTAAAGAAAGAAAATCACCAAATCAAAAACCTACTCTTTCCTATCAATAGATCAACTAGACACAGTTACTTCCTTGTTTGAGACTATGCTCCACTTTATTCTCTTCTACTTAGTTCCATTTTTTCTATTTTTATTTTTCAATATATTTTCAACTATCTCATTTGAGCAGAGGATTTATTTTATTGAGGAAAATCTACAATAACAATCATCATTATCTTCATTTGGTAAAATTTTGATCAAGTTGGGGGTTTTTAGTTTTAGTTTTATTTATTGATTATTATATTTATTATAGTTTATATTTGTTTTATTCATTATATTATCTCCATTTTCAAAATTCAAAATGAAAATAAAATACATTTTTCTCTCTCTTTCTCTTGCACCAAAAACATAGCTTAGATCTCTTCTTTGTAAATGCATTATAGTTTTTTTAGAAATAACTTAGATTTGCATATATTTTAGGTGGATCAAATTAAAAAACATAATATTTAAAACCATCACAAATTAATTCATTTTAATTTTTATAAAACCTTGCATTCACAAAATAACTTTTAACCAAACATCCATAAAAACATAAATTAATTACATAATCAAAATCTTGCATATTAGGTTCTAGACTTATTCATTTTGATAGTGAAATAATATATATTTTAGATAATTAAAATAATAAAATTATGCTTTCATAATTTTATCCCTAAGACATTTAAATTCATGGGAAATCATTTAATAACTTTAAAAATCAATTTTTAGCTTGTATAGAAAAGTTAATTTCTGAATTTCCAGTAAGTATACTTGCTAGGGTTTAGAGTTTTGATTTTCATATTTCAATGAGATAAAGGATAAATTATAATATCATATCATATAATTTTAAAAAAAAATAGATTCAAATTCAATTAATTTATATTTCATTGAAATAATCATCTCACAAACTAGGCAAAACATAATAAAATCAACTACACATTTCTTTAAAAATTTAGTTTTTGGCATTGCATGCATTATAAAAGTCATTAAAAATTTTAAAATAACCATATTTAATTTATTTAATTTTATTTATTATTTTTCTTATTATTTTCATCTTTTCAATTTTAATAAGTAGCTTAGCTTTATTCCTTTTACCAAAACATTGTCAAAACATCAAAAATAATAAAAAAGCCTTGTCCAAACAAACAAACACAAGCACCAAAACCTTGATTCAACGTCCAAAATAGAAACTAATACATGTAGACACATCTTAAATATAATATATTATACTTATACACCACCTTTTCTTAATTATTGGATGATACTCCTTGAGATTCCACTCATTCCTAGAACATGTCTTTTTCATAGGATTGTATCACCTTTTCCTACCAATCACTGGCAAAGTGACATCAATGTAGAGATTAGAGTATAATTTTTCCAATTAAATACCATACCCCATTTTATTTTTAATTAACTTAATTTTATATATTAGTAATATCATATTATATATCCTCCCGTTATCATATTACCTTAGAACTGAGGTTGTCAATACAATGTTATCCAAGCCTAGGTATCCACCTATGATTTTCCTTTTCTCCTCAAGACTACCCTCATCATACATCAATCACGTAATGTATGAAATTTATATGGAATATATATATATATATATATATATATATATATATATATATATATATATATATATATATATATTATATTTTACCACATTCCTAGATTCATCCATCCCAATCTTGCCCAATTCTATGTTCCTAACATCAATCAAGAGTTTTGCCTCCTTATCATCACCAAGACTGAAGGACCTTGGAGTTCTATCTCTACCTAATTATATTCTCTTAATGAGAATCATGAAATGATATAAATATTTAGGTTATTTTACGATCATACCTTTCATATTTTCATTTAATCCACTATTCCATAAAATAACCTTCTTAATCTATAAATCCACCCATCATCTATTCATACTTCAGTTGTTTGGGTTAAACCTCGATAAGTCAAGTTGATATGTTAACATGTTAATTTATGCATGTACACACTCCCACACATTTTTTTAAGTTAGTTAGTGAAATTATGTGAAATATTCCCATATATAATAACATAAATTCTTCTCTAAACACATCTAGGAATCACTTGGAAATTAAATTGCACACTGACTAAAAGAGCAATATTTCTTCCAATTTCAATTATCTTACATTCTAATAGTTATAGAACAAGTTTGAATATATTTTATTGTATATTATGGGTATCCATTATTAATAATTTCAATCAATATTCTTTCTATATTCATACAATTATTCAATCACAAATCACACACTCATTGAGTGATAACATCATCGGCCTAAGGCCCATTTTAGCTATGCAATAAGATTACACACGGTTTTTTGAGGATAACTCAACTATTCCCCTTAACATTTTTCCCCTTTTAATTTTATCTCTATTTTTATGCAATAATATATTTTTATCTTTTACAAGTTTTATGCATAGTATATTATCACACATAATTAAACAATCAACCCTCATAGATAATCTCAGATACCTAAATCAAAAAATTAGGCAAACAGTCAACTAGGATGTAATCTCAATAAATATACAAGGTCATGGTGTGTCCCTATCCTCCTTTTATGGGCTTCTCCCAACAAAGTTATAATTCATGAATTTGATCACAACATATGACATAGGTCTTTCAACTTGTTTTTAATCATAATTAGCCTTCAAAGTCAACATAATATCTATTTTAGGGAGGTTTGCATATCTATAGGTCTATTTATTATTTTTATCCAATTTCATAATTCTATATTTCACCTCTAACTATGTATATTCATGTATTTAATTTCAATAGTTTAATTTTATTAGTTTAATTACTTCAATTAAAAATAAATATTAAACATCTTGGTGAATTTACTATTTTTAGAACATTGTTTGTTGCTTAATTGATTTTTATCTTAGGATTTCATTCAAATTTATATAAATTTATGACACTTAAATAAAATAGCATTTAACCTCAGATAAAATCTCACACATAATAATTCAATCCTCTTCAACCTTGAATTAATCTAACACTAAAGAGGTTGTATTATCACTTGGATAAATCTAACACAAAAACTCTTCTTTGAACATTGGGTTGAAATTTTTTGATAGCTATACACAAAAATATTTTTCCTTTATTTTCTCTTTATTATTTATTTTCTTATGTTCTTTTTAGAAACTGAGTTCCAACATTTTTAAAACTATTTAGTGACTATCATGAAGGGATACATTGTGCTTTGTTTTATAGACATGGTGGTATTAGAGGTTTGCCAAATAATCATATCCATTTTACAATACTAAACATTGATTTAGTTTCCATCTACTTCATCATATATGTAAAATTACTAGGATCCCTTATTTAAAGCACAAGAATCTTATTTCAGCTATTTGATGTTTGATGCACTTAAAAAGAGTGTATCACTAAGGAAGTTACTCTCATTGTACCCTTGTAAATGGGGTTAGTGGGATATAGGCACAATTTTACCTATGTATTTAGTGTATAACTCAATGTGATCTTAAGCCATTATATGTGTATCAAGACAATATTAAGAAAAATATGTTAAATCACATTGATTATCATTTCCTTAGAATTTAGATACCTAGACCTTCTTCCCTTGAAAAATAAAAAGAGATTTCAATAGTTGTTAAATGGGTTCCAAAAAACCTTGGAAAACCTTAAAGGTGAGAATTCTCATCTGAAGGGGCCCCGAAACCCTAGTACAAGGAAAAAAGATAGAGCATCCATAAACACAGACAAAGTCTAAAAACTACTACAAGGAAGTAGCAAAAAATAGGTTTTAAATGGACCTGAAACCACCGGAAAGACTTTTGGTCACAACCTAGATAAACAGAGATCTGGCAGCACCTAAGACAAAGGAAGACAACAAGAAAACAAAGAATTGGACCAGATTCTTAACCAACAAGAGGAACCAGATTATTCATCCAGTTCTAATATCATTTTCATGGCTTCTTTTTCTTTCAAAACAGTATCCTGGGTAGTGGTTTCCACCAGCATTGCTCCTTTTTGTGTTACCTTCTTTCTAGAACTTTGTCTCATTCTTTTGCTGGGTCCCTCCAAGGCTTTAGTCTCCTCACTGGCTCTTTTACCTATATTGATAGCAGCAGCACAAATATTGGACGTAGATTCCTCCAATTTCATTCTATTGTCCTTAATTAGTTCTCGAAGGTTATTCTCATAGGCTTTGAGCTTGGCTGGGATCTCTCCTATTTGATTATCCATATTGTTAATTTTGTTCCATGCCTCTTTCAGGGTATCTTCCATAGTTTCCACTTTCATTTTGAGGTTCATAATCTCCCTGCACATCCAAGAATCAAATTGGGAAGATGCCTCTACTTTGCAATTAACCCAGTTCATTGGTGTATGTGTTTCATCATTCTGTTCTTTCCCCCTCCATTCCTCAAAATTTTTATTAGGACTGTTCCTGTCTTCTTCAGTGATATCCTCTCGACCCTTATGTTCTTGCTCTTTAATTCCATTTTGAATTTCCATATCCATATCTTGATTATCATCCTGCCCTGTAGTTTCCTTTGCGTTCTTTGATGCTGGGTCCTCAACAGGGTCATCCTGGACACAATCAAACTCTGCCACTTTCTGATTTTCCTCAGTGTCTTCAGTTCTATTTGCAAAATCCTCCTCTGTATTGACATCTTCTTTTTCATTCTTCTTAGGACATTCTTCTTCCTCATTAGATTTTGTAGCCCAACTTTCAGTTCCTTCTTCTTCCTCCAAGTTTTCCTCACTGGGTTTATCAATTCTCTCCCATTCTATTTCTTCTTCTACAATCTGCTTTTTAGTACTAGGGAGCTTGATTTTACCTTTCTCAGTAACACATTCACTCTTTTTATTCCCTGAATCCTTGTTTTCCCCCTGTTTAGGGTGCTTTACCATAGCATTATTCTTGCAGTAGCCTTTGATTAACAGAATAAGGCCTTCATGGCAGATAGGGCGCGTTCCCTTTTCCTATGAGCATAGATGAGAAGGATGTTGAGACCACTAAAAAGTAACAAAAAAATGTGAGGAAAACCCACAATCATGTAAATCATCTCTACAAAATCAACATCCAAAATCATTAAAATCTTAGAGAAAGACAAACCTATTATCCTCCCTTTTGACCCACATGGGGTTGCAACTTATAATCCCAAAAAACCTCTAGGTTTGGATAATTTTAACTCGGTAGTATAAATTCCTAATATTAGAAAGGTAGAAATTGAAAGAGTGTGCCAAGATCTTTGAATAGATTTCATGCAATCAATGTTGAATCCTATGAGGTAGTGTGAGAGTTCTAAAAACATGTGATTCTAAGAAAAGGAAAATATTTACATTAACTGATCAAACTTTCAAAAATAAAAAGTGGGGTACATATAGAGAAAATTAAAGAAACATGAGGAAGCCCCTAATTTTATTAATTAAATAATTACATTAAAATAGAATTATTCTATGGACCCTTTATAACTAACCTAAGGAAGCTTAAATAACATAAAATGGCCATATGACCATGTAGGAAAAACCTAGTGGGAAAAATCACTACACTAATACCCCCCTTTAAGTATAACTTAGGTGAGATTAGAACTGGGCCCCAACATTGAAAGCTTAATGACATACCCAAGTACATAGTGATGAACCTCCATAGGAGGAAGAATAAGGTGGAGCAACCCTAACCCCAATGAGAGCTCATAGATGAAAAAATTTACTCTCTGTGAAGGTCTTGGTCAAAATATCTATAATTTGATCTGATGTTGGATAGTAATGAAGATTAATGACTTTCTCATTGATAATCTCACTGATGAAGTGCATGTGAATCTCTATTTTCTTAGTCCCTTGATGGAGAAATAGATTCTTGTAAATTTGGATAGTGTTTTGGTTGTCATAGTAGATGATTATTAGCTTATGAAACTAGATACCAAACTCAATGAGAATCCCATAAATGTAGATTACCTCAATGGTGGCATTGACATCCCATTTGTATTTTACCTTTGTAGATGATAAATAAATTACATGTTTCTTCTTGATTGACCAGCTTATTGGACCCAAACCAAGTGAGAAACTATATCTAGAAGTGGACTGTTGACTCTAAATATCTCCAACCCAATATGAATCTATGTATCCAATTAAATCAACCTTTATTCCTACTTCAGAGTGTATCCCATAGTTGTGTGAACCTTGAATTTAGTGAATAATCTACTTTGTTACTTTCCAGTGTAACTCATGTGGCTCTTGCATAAACTGGGAAACCAACCCAACTACATAGGATATGTTAGTTCTAGTGTGTGTGAGATAGATAAGACTACCCATGAGTTTTTGATATGGAGTTGCATCAATAAGTTGTGTAGGACAATCAACCTCAAGCTTCACACCAGACAAGAAGGGAGTAGGAGTTAGCTTAAAATCAGCCATGTTAAAACTCACAAGAAAATCAAGAGAATACTTGGATTATGATAAAGTTATCTTGAAATCTAACTGAATGATTTTAATCCCAAAAAAGTAGTGCAGTAATCCCATGTCTATCATTAAAAGTCTATTTGAAAGTGTTACTTTCACTACTAAGATGGATGATTATGAGCCCCCTATAATCAATAATTCATCCACATAGAGAACTAGGATCAACAAATAGTCATCATGTCACAAGATGTAGAAATTATAATTTGAGTGGCATTTGGTAAAAATGATTATGAGGATAAAGGAGTCCATCTTGGCATACCATGCCCTAGGGGCCTATTTGAGTTCGTAAATAGATTTCCTAAGTCTATAGACTAAAGAGGTATCTTCCACAAATCCTTATGGTTCTTTCATATATATTTTTCTTTGAGGTCACTACGAATAAAATTACTCTTTGCATCCATTTGGTAAACATCCCACTGATGTGTGGTTGTAATGGCTAGAGTGGGTCTTATATACATCATCTTGACTATAGGATAAAATGTCCCAGTGTAGTCTATGCTAGGCACTTGAGAAAACCGCTTTGCAACCAGATGAGCTTTATACTTATAGACTAACCCATGTGCACCATACTTGGTCTAATAAACCCATTTACAGTTGACCAATTTTCTTCCTTTGGGAATAGAGATCAAGCCCCTTTCTTTGTTCATGATTAAGGAATTATACTCATCTTACTATTATAATCCCATTATGGAATGCTAGATGCCTCATGAAAGGTTTGGGGATTTTAGGTAATGGCCAAGTAGTCATGTTATGTCCCCTAAAATTTTGAATGTGTCTACCTTATATCTGATGGATTTCTAACCCATTTCCTAGCAATTTGAAGTGTCTATCTGGCCCAAGTGGGACCAAAATTGTATGAGATTGGAGAATAAAGAGGTGAGTCTTCATCATATATAGTGTGAGTGTGAGATGGAGGAGGATAATCTTCATTACTATTCTCATCACTTAAACTTGAAGAAGAAGAAGAAGAGTCATCTGCATCATCAAGAAGATCTTAAGGTGGATCTATGTCACTGTCAGAAGTGAAATCAATGCCTAATAAGACTTTTAAAGAGTCTGGAGTACCAAGATTGTGTTCAAGTGGGCCCTCAAAAAACTTGACACTCCTTTCAATAAAAAACTTATGAGTTATAGGATGGAGAAGCCTATATCCCTTAACACCCTTTGCATACCCCACACAAATGCAAGACTAACTCTAAAGGTCCATTACCTTGTATTTCTTATTGGGACACAAGCCATTGCTAGTGATCCAAACACTCAAAAGTGATCTACTATGGGCTTTTGACCATCCCAAGATTTAAAATGAGTGATTCCCTTCAAGGATTTATGTGGAACTTGGTTCTAAATGTAGCATGCATAGTTGATTACTTCAGCCCAATATTGAGTAAGAGACTTTGACTGAAGCATGTAATTTTCCATTTCCTTCAAGGTATAGTTCTTTCATTTGGACACACCATTATATTGAGGACTGTATGGAACTATGTGTTGCATTTGAATCCTTTATGATGTGAAAAACTACTCAAAGCTATTGTTGACATACTCTTTTCCATTTTTAGTCCTTAAAATTTTAATGGAACATTTTGACTTATTCTCCACAAGTGTCTTTAAGTACTTAAAGTGATCAAAGACCTCATACTTTTTTTGATAAAAAACACCTAGGTGAACCTTGAAAATTCATCAATAAATTTGAGCATGTATCTTGTCATTTTGAATGAAGGTTTTGGAAATAAACCTTCTAAGTGACTGTGGACTATCTCTAGCTTCTATTCATCTCTCCTTGCTCTTCCTTTGTCATATTTCTCTTCTAGATGCTTACTAAGAATGCATCCATTACATAGGCCATCTGAGAATTTGAATTTAAGAAACCCTAAAACCATGTCCTGATGACTAATTTGTTTTAAGTAATGATAGTTTAAATGGCTAAACCATTCATGTCATAGTTTGCTTACTCCATCTACGTGAATAAGAAGTGTAACTAAGGGTTGATCTAGGGTAAAATGTGAGAAGGTATATATCCTATAATGATGATTATCCTTCCCATAAGCCACTATGGTGTCACTATGTAACTCTTTGATGACCACTGAATTAGGTGTGAACTCAACTCACTTCTTAGCACCTATGTGAGTGATTTGATATACTAATAGAAGATTGGTAGATAGTGAAGGAACACATAGAAAATAATTGAAGGTCTTATCATTTACTTCTATAGATCCTTTACCACTAAATTATGCTAAAGTGTCATCACCCATTAGAATTGAAGTCATAGAACAAGGCTCTATTTCTGAAAATAGATCCTCTGAGGAGGCCATGTGATAAGAAACACCTAAGTCAATAACCCAAATTGAAGGCTAAGAAGCTACTAAAACAAGTACCTTGCCATTGTTTTTAACCTTTTTTTATCTTTATACTTTTCAAAATCTTGTGCTAATGTGTTTAAATATGAGGATTTAGTAACACTAATGTTATTCTTCTCAAGCATCTTAGTCAAGGTGTCAATCTTCTTTTTCATGCACTGAGACTCATCGTGTACAAGTTTCTTGAAAAAATTGAATTTGAGTTTCTCCTTATTAGGTTTCTCACTTAAGGAAGACTTATTTGGTGATTCCTTTATCTTGGCATCTGATTTATGATTCTTCTTGTGCTCATGATTAGGTTTAGACTGTTTCTTCTCCTATTTGCCACTATTAGAAGGCTTCTTCTTATCTTGATTGATAATCAAGGCATGTGATTTTGAAGACTTTATTGCACCCATTTGAACCAAATTATATTGCTCCTAAATTATATTGGCAACAAAGTCATCAAATGATGTCATTTTCCAAGTTGATCCAAGTTCATGTTTGTTAGCATGAAATGTAGAGATGAAAACAAATAGTCATGACCCAATTTTTCAAGCATGGATAGAATCAACTGGTCATCTATTTTCTCAATGCCACATTATTTTAACTATAGTATCAATGATTTAAAAAATTTAGGTAAGTGTTTTAGGGTTTCATAGTCACCTGAGCTCAATGTGATGAGCTCATTCTCTAGCTCATGACCCCTCATGATGTCCTACACTCTAAAAAACTTGCCTAAAATGGTCCAAACTTTGTTGGGAGTTTTTGTAGATTCAACATGAAATATAAGTTTAAGATACATTGATAGGAATAAGAACCCATAGGCCTCATCACATCTATTATACCACTTAACCTTTTCTACATCTGTAGATGGCTCAATTTCATCACCCATAGTGATCTGATAGAGTCCTTTACCTCTCAAGGTGAGCTACATTTTAGACTTCCATTTTAGATAATTAAATGGTGTGAGTGGTTAAATGTTTAGATCCATTTGTATGGATTAAAATGAGACAAATTTATATAATTGAAATGAAAGCAAAGAATAGAAAACACACATTACAAGTACCCCCTGAACTATCAAGAATAGCCCCCCTAAAGTTACAATGCACACACGCTTAGTCTTGGATGTTAGGCATATCCAAGAACGTTTTTATGATTAATCAATGTGATAAAGTATGAGATGGATGTTGAGAATATCTGATAATGCATCCAAGAGGAAAGATACAAAGGTTTAAGATATTTTTAAGCTATTATACAATGTGAAAAATGGATGTTATAAAAGTCCTAAAATAATGTCAATAATGTGTATATCTCAAGAAAATATGCACTTTCAAAAAAAATGTCACCCCAAAAAGAGCTATAGATTGAAATTTATAGCACTTACAAGTTATTACTCCCATATATTCCTAGACCCTTTCCAAAAATGGAATTTTTTTTCTATTTCTTCATTAACTTTCACCTTAAATTTGATGCCTTCCTAAACATCACGTATATTTTCAACACTAATTTATTTTAGGTTCTTAGTACTACTTTAATTTTAAAAATTAATAAGTAATTGACCCTAGAAAACCTGAATAGGTCTTCCTAGTGCATTTTGGGTTCTTGCAGTTGCATTACTTTGGGTTCTTGCAACTATTTTACTTTGTTGAATAAGTAAGAAGTAATTGACCCTAGAAAACCTGAATAGGTCTTCCTAGTGCATTTTAGGTTTCTTGGACTACTTTACTTCTCTTGGAGTTTAGTAATGCCCTTGCTGAAGCCCAATTACTTACCAATAGTAATGGTTGAGAAGAGATTACTTCTAAGTAGTTAGGTTGGAGAAACCTAATTATTTCTTCCAATGTAGTTCAATTTTTTCAAACTACTTTACTTAACTTCATGAATTTGAAGTAAAGCAATGCTGAAAGCCTGAATGGGTCTTGCAAGCAAGTTGTAGCACTTTAAAAACTTGATTTGGTCTGAAATCAAGTAATGGCCCCCAAAAAACCTAATTTGGTCTGTGAGCAAGATTTTAGGGTTTGCAGGCTTGATTACTTCATTTGTACAAATGTCTAACCAGATGGAATAAATTTATTTCTAGGAAAATCCATGAACTTTCTCAAAAATATAAAAATAGCCCATTTTAGATCTCAAAAAACTCAAAAAATATATGAAAATAGATTTTTCATTAAAGGCATTCTGACATGAGTTTTGAGGTAGATTAATAAAATGCCTCCAAGGTCAAAATGGCAACCAAGATAGAAGAAAAATTAGCAATGGTGAATGTAGGAGGATCTTACCATGGAGTTTGATGCATGAGGTTATCAAAAAGGATCTGATACCATGAAAGAGTGTGCCAAGATCTCTGAATATATTTCACATAATTAATGTTGAATCTTGTGAGGTAGTGTGAAAGCTCTAAAGACACATGATTCCAAAAAAGGAAAATGTTTGCATTAATTGATCAACCTTTCAAAAAGGAAAAGTGGGGTATATATAGAGAAAATTAGGGATATATGAGGAATCTCCTAATTTTCCTAATTAAATAATTACATTAAAATATAATTATTTTATGGGTCCTTTATAACTAACCTAAGGAAGCTTAAATAACATAAAATGGCCATATGACTATGTAGGCAAAACCCAATGGAAAAAAGCACTACACTAATAGAAATCTTAGAGAATGAATAAATACCTCTTAAAGAACCTAATGATTATATCCATTTAGATAATCAATAGATGCTTCATCATCATGGAGCGAAATGTTTTTCAAAAAATAAAGCAAAATTAATTATACCCTCCTTTCAGTACAATGAGAAATTTCATAAACACCTTATTTAGGATAGAAACCTAGTGATAATAATTGATAATAAAATTGAAAAAAATAATGGCAAAGGTAATAAGTTCATACTCAATTGGTTAGTTTTGTATCTAGTGATGAAAGATTTTTAAAAATGGAGCCTTTCACATATACACTTTAAAGGGTAAGGAGTTTGATGATTCTATCAACTCTTTACACCTAAAACAATATTATATGTAAATTCCATGTCTTACACTACCCTCTTTGTATTAAATAAGCCTTATGTCACTATTTGTGTTGTTTATACATTTTTGTTATTTTTATTAGGAAACTATTTAGATATAAGTTCACTTGGAAAATCCTAATTGTCAAAAAACATCCCACACTTTCATCATTATTCATTATCCCTTTATCCCATGGAAAAAATATTTTGGAATCATCATTGAGTAGAAGAATAATCCTTGTTCTTACAGGTACTACACATCCTATTTCCCACAAGTTTTCCCAACATCTTGGATACTCTAGTCTACAACCTAGTCTAAAATTTTGCTCATGGAATATTACCCCTTTTCTAGTTCTCTCAAAGCTACATCACTATCATGTTTCATTGGGTTATCTTATTCACCTACCTTTGTATCTGATGCATCTTAATGGTTACATGGTGCCAATGCCTAAAATAATATTTTTTTAAAATAATAATAATAATAAAGACATAATGAAAATCTGATTTAATCCAAGCTATGTAATATGATCATAAATTATATATCTCTTACTCTTTAATAATTTTTAGTGATGATTCCTCACATATTCCTAGTTACATGGAGTTAGCATTACTGGGATATGTCCTTACTTACCTATGTTTAATCATTGGTGATGAGCCCTTGCTTCCTCTTAGTCACATGGGGTTAACCATAGGTGTTCAAATTAATAAGCATATCAATGCAACAGTTTCTAAATTATAAATCCCAAAGAGCTTATCTACAATTTTGCCAAAAAGAGAACTCTCCCTTTTACCAATTCTATATGGTTGTCCATCTAGTCTAAGTCTAGACAAATCCTATGAAACCATTATTTTTAAAATCTTAAAATGAAATAGAATCATCCCAAAACCCATATAGATAAGGATCACTCTTTTTCCCATTGTGATATTTTGATGATTTGATTTCCTCTTTTAAGGTTCAATGCATCCTATTAACCCTTTCATTCCATACTATAAATCAAGTGTCTCTTACCATATGAATAAAGTAACTCAATGGCTACCTATAAAATAATGTTTGGCATATTTATGTTTGTAAACCATTAATTATTATATTTACATACATTTTTTTAAGCATTATAAATACAAGTATTCCCATAGCATTTGCCACATCAAATCTATAAAATTTTATGTATTCCTTGCCATCTAGATTTCATGAACTAAAATTGAAACTATTACATTATTTAACAAGATACAAGAAATAGATCAAACCTAATGGATCATATGTATAATATAAATTTTTCAATAATAAATCAATTTTTAAGTACAATTTCATCACGTTAAAAGGGTGAGTATCATAAAAATTTCAAAATAATAAAAAAATATAACAGTGTTGGCATACAAATAACTCATTTGTGTAAGACTAAATATAATCTATGAGATCCCACCAAGTAAAAATGTCATGGGATCCTACTCTATCACCTATTATATTCCCTAATGATAAGTTTCAAGGGATCCTACTTTAGCTCATATGCCTTGAGTCACTAGTGCTAGCCTATGAGGCCTCTCTCATTCTAGTCTACCTATTGGATGATGTGTGCCCACTCCTCACATTAACCAAATCACTCAAGGTCTTAACCCAAGCCTCTAACATTACAACATGTTTCCCTCATATAGAAAACACCCAATATCTATGGTATGTAAGGGAGGAAATATAAAATTGCATGGCCATGCTCATAAGTAGCCCTAGGTCCATAAGAAGTTTGTCCCTATTTAGGCCAATACCCATGTGGAATAGGTCAATGCAAATGTCTCAAATCATATTTGTGCCACTCAATCACATATTATGTACATCACCACAAATACACAAGCATGTAGGTGAGATATATAGCATATAAATATCCAAAACTAACAAAATGGGAAAGGGAAAGTTACTAATAAACTTGCCCAGACCCCATCTACTCGTCTGGGTTAGTCTCATCTTCTAAACTCATCTCAACCTACTACTTTTCTTCTTCTTCTAGTTGTACCTTATTTGGAGCCTATCATTCCCCTCCTTTATCTACTATTGATTTTTATCTAGTCTCTACTATTTAGGAAAGGGGGGGTTGTCCAACCTCTCTTATATGTACTCCTATTCCTAAATCTTTCCCTCCATCTCCTCATACCACTTCCTATTGATAAATAGCATATCCTCCTATTATAGGAGTCTACACCCCTCATCCTCCTCTCCTATCCATAGGAGCTCCTCTATTAGGTGTCTCTAACACTAGTGGATATCATCATAGTTAGTGCATCCAAGCATCACTAATCACTCTCTCTCCCCCCTATAGGATACCTATGGAATTGAGATCTTAACCACATATTGCAAGTTAAAGTGTGGGGGAATCTAGTTATAGGATATATCTCCACCTTTCTTCTCTTATCCCTAACCTATCAAGTCACCTCATAGGACATCACTACGATGTCCTCATCACCCCATAGCCCTCCCACCCCTACATAGGGCTCATCAATCATTTCACCTAAAATGAGGGTACCCAAAGTTTTGAGAACATCTTTGAAATGATCCATATCTATCTATCTAATTTCCCTAATGACTATTGAATCCCCAATCCCAAATACCCTATAATAAGGAGTCATGTGTTTATAGATCAAACTCAACATTATTTTCAAGTGGATAAGAAATAGTGTACCCAAATTAGATATCATGTATAGGCATGTATATGTCTTATACAAAACATCATGTGCTATGCTATACCACAATCCATTCTCCTCCATATCTATAACTATGGGTTACCAAAAATAGAGCAACTAATTTATGCCCTTCTCTCAACCAAACATTAAGCTAACACATAAATTGTGACCTTTTCAATGTTAGGGATTTGGGGCCCCTTAACTCTTATTACCCCATGCTTGACACCCACATCAGGTACCTCTCTATCACAAAAATACTTTGCCCATATCCATGCCTTGGCCTTGTCTACAACCTCTCTTAAATTCAGCGTACACCTTATCATGGTCAAGCCCATAAAATTGTATACATACTTGAGGGTGATGGTCTATGTACATAGAACCTATGGAAAATAAAATGTGTTTTGGTCCATAACCTAATAGATAATAAATAATTATTTCATTCAAAATGGGTCTTTACATACCCTACATAAATAAAACTTGATTAAAATAATGTAAACAATTCAAATCTAGGAAATATAGTATAGTATCATTAATAAATTCATTTAAGTATGTGAATTAAATATATAAATGATTATATATAACTATGTGGCTAAGGGTTAGAAGACATCATATCTTGTTTATGTTATTGCCTACATCAACATGCCCTAATTTCATTGATCATCATGAAACCTATTTTTTGCTTTGGGGTTTGATCTCTTTCATGTGGGGAGTTTTAGTGGTTTATCAGTTTGGAACCCCATTTTTGGTTTTTATCTTACTTGGTTTACTTGGGTAGCCTTGGTCTTTCTAATAAGTATGTGGAAGTTGAGCCCTTTGAATTATCTAGGTATTTTAAAAAGGTCATTCATATTTTAAGCCCTAGTCAAAATATAATTTTTTAAGTATCTCAACCCATCAAAAATGCCTTAATTCATGGAATTGGAACCTTTATATTTATGTACTCAAGTCTTTTCAAAATTAAATGTTAAAGTTTTTTATTCAGTTTGATCGGGCTCACATTCTACATATTTTTCCTTATAGAAAGGTCTTCATTATTTTATGCTTATTGGATGCTTAGTTGATTATTTGTAATTTTACATGTTCAAAGATCTCCCAACTTATTGATATTATGACACATGTCACCTTCATGGAATCCTAGGCTCAATCAAAGTATCACTTAATAGTCAAAATCCTCTTGACTCATTGATGATCATTCGATCCTAGATGGATAGCTCATGTTTAACTAGGACTCTTCCATCTAAAAGGTTCCAAGTTTTTTAGGATCCTAGGCTACCTAAAATGGTGATAAGTGTCACCATCATGTATGCCCAACTCAATTTATGCAATCAACCATCCAAATAACCCTGACTACTTGCCTATCATATGATCTCTTAAATTGATGGTTTGTGTTGAACTTTGGCACAGAATGTTATTATACCAAGATCTCATAACAAACTTAAGGCCCAATATCATGCCATGTGTCATGATATTAAGATCCTATGACTTATATGGGGAACCTACCCATAGTGATAATTGAAAGGCTATGTTATCGTGCCACATGACACATTCATATTTCATCCTAATGAACTTGAGAAGCTAGGATGATGCCATATGACATCATCTTATGAACTAGAAGTTGTACATAGATGAACAAGAGTCATCCATATGGAATTAATGATGTAATCATACTCTCCTAACATGAAATTTTATAAGCATATTACCATCAATAAACTATTAATGCTTAGGTCCTTGAATCAATGAGGGATTTCCACATCATAGTTATCACTAGCTTAAATTTGATGGTCATATCTATATCATTAAGAATCTAAAGATTCAAATTTTGTTATTTTATTTTTAGTGAAATAAAAAGATAATTCAAATTAAATAATATAATATAAACTAAAGTACTCTAGCCTAAGTGCATGGGTGAGTTTAATGTAATGAATAAAAGTACAAATAGAAGATTAAACACAAAACTATGTTACCTCCCTTGTCAAACCAGTGCTCATTCATTAGCATAGAGGATGTTCATTCTTGGCTTATAGGAAATATAGACCTTTGTCAATACAATTTACATTTGAACAACACTTCTCTCAGACCACTTTAGGATTAGATTGGCTTGGTGAATATTCTCCTCAATCAATCTAACATTATAACATTGGCTTGAGAGCTTGTTTAGATAGGGGCAATGGCACTGATATTTATAAGTTATAAAACTAACTCTAACTCAAGTGTGATTAAGTTTAGTTTTAACCTTGGTTGTGTCTAGATTAACCTTGGTCAATTTTGAATTAACCCTGGGTGGGGTCAAGGTAATTATGAAGGCTTGACAACTCAAAAGATATTTATGAGGCATGACAACCCATAAAAGATATTTATGAGGTGTGATTCACATTTTATTTAAATTTTAATCATTTATAAAATATATTATTAATTCCTTTGACTTTGACCTCATATCTATTAAAAATTTCCTTTTTAATAAAATGTAATTCCCTAATTGAACTTGGAATTTTTACGTAAGCAGCCAATTGAAGTTACTTTTTAATTAATCTTTCTTAGGGTTTTGGGTATTTAAGAATTATTTTAGTGTTTTGGATTAATAAATGGAAAGGCCAATTTTTCAATTTACTAGGTTATAATTTTATTAGGGTTGAATCTAAGATACGTTATCATTACATATAGGGTAATACCCCAAATAAGGAATATTTGACATGATTTTGGATAGTTGTATGCCATGTGTGGATGAATTTGGGTGATCTAATGACTTATAGGCTTAATTTGCATGATTTTATATAAATCAATCTAAATTCCACTATAGACATAGAATGTAGCTAAAAATGAGTGTCTACAATTTGCCCCTATTTGAGAAGGTGTTACAATACACAAGCATAATAACATTTTTTAAAAGAATGAAAAATTTGTTAAGAAGAAAAATAAGATAATGATTGAAGAATGATGCTCTAAATAAAGCTTAGGAAGCCTATGATTCCCCATCGAAGGAATGGTCAAAACATACAATTAATGGATAGTCCCTCAAAAATAATCAAGAAGAAGAATGAAATTAACACATGGATGAGATTAATCCAATTGAGCTAATGCTTACACATGTTTATTAAAATATTGATTTTCTCAAAGGTAGTTATAATCAGTAATATAGGTTGAGACATTGATTTACCCAAATGTAGTTATAATCAGTGGCATAATGATGTGCCCCAGTAGGGTGTATGGGTTAAAATAATGATTTTCCCAAAGGCGGTTATAATGTTTTAAATGACCTGGATTGAATAATGATTTTGCCCCAATAGGGTAGATTTGATTATGAAAAATTGGTTGTGTCCCAATAAGGAAAATTGGTAAGCATAACTTAAGGATATAACATATCACATAGATTAAAGATGATCAAGCATAAACATAGGTGTAATGGTCTAATGACTTTTCAAAGACTAAAGAATCCATAAAAAACCAAGCACATGAGGATGTCCAAAGTGATGAAAGAGATGATTGGAAGACAATAATGGGGATGGAAGAATAATTGTGGTAATGATGGTGATAATGATAGCCAAACTAACCCTAGATACATTATGTATCCAAGCATTGCCTACATATTACAAATAGACCTCACACCAATGTAGTTCACCCAAAAGAGGAAGAAAATGGAATGAGAAATAGAATAGAATAATAATAATTTATCAATGTGGATGATTCGATTATACTTACCAATACATAGATGTTTATCCTTATTAGCATTGATATAACTAGAATGGTCACTGAGTTGGTTTCATCAAGGAATAAGGGATAACTTCCAAGGTGAACAAGGAGAAGTAATGCCCACTACATTACTTGTAAGATCCACTAGCATATTTTTTGATATAGTACATAATGGAATAGACCATGATATAAAACATCATGATGATTTGGATACAATATGCATATGGACTGACTCCCAATCTTATAGATAATTGAAAATAATGCACCAATGATAAAAACCATGATGATAATATCGATGTATGAATATGGATGGACTCAAGTATAATGTGTAGGAAACCACCTAATGAATTCATATACACTAATTTAAGGCACAATAATGAAAGTAAATAAATAACCGAGAAATCAAACACACACAAAGCTTTAAAATAAAAGTAATATAAAACATCACATCATTAACCAAGTCAATATCTATATGTGAAGGATAAATGGAATGATAAATGAATGGTGCCCCCAATCAAGGCTATTTTCAATGGGATGGCATGTGGAGATAAGATATCCAAGTATAAGCTATATTCTTTGATTTTTCCCTAGTAGGGAAAATGTTATGATCTTAGCCTAAAAGTGTGAATTGGAAACCCAACATGAATTTACCCCAGTAGGGTGGGTCAAGGATTATTGACTAAGTTTAGGAAAAGATAAATGTTTTTGAATTTTGGGGTTTTATATCTCTATATGAGATTATAATCTAATTTTCTATTGTTTAGGATTTTTGAAATGTTTGAATGTTTTTGGAATTTTTGGTGTATCTTAACTCATTAGAGATTGATAAGATACCACTCATAAAATGGTGAGAGAATTAGAATAGGTTGATCATAAAATGGTGAGATATTTTTTTAAATTTCTCACAAAATGGTGAGAGTGTGGTAAAAGGGGTGATTGAGCTGACCTCAATGTAAATTGAGACTTGCCTACATAGTCCTGAATGACCTCAAGTTAATATAGTTTCACCTTACAATGATGAAATATTTTTAAAGGTTCCCAATGTGTTTGGGGTTTTTTGTATCTCAACTCAATGGAGGATTATGAAATATAGAATGTCTTAAATTTATTGAAAGATAGTGAAAGCATGGAAAAGGGGTGATTGAGCTAACCTCAATGTAAATTGAGCACTACCTACATATTCCAAAAGGACCTAAAGTTAATGGAGTTCAAAATATGGCAAGGTATGAAAGGATGGTAAGGTGAGGCAAAGGAAAAATTAAATGAAAAGGCAAATTAATTGGAAAGGTAAGGTTAATTACAAGGTAAGTTAAATGGCGAAGGGTATGAAATAATAATAAAGACTTGGAAAAGTGCAAGGCAAGATGAATGAAAATGATAAGGTATGATTATATTGTTCCCAATGATGTGTATATGCTCAGCATGATCAGCATATGATATAACTAGAGTGTTCAATCATTTAAATTTATATCCCACACCCCTTCTAAATAGCTACTTTGTTAAGAACATACCATTGATTTAAACTCCAATAGCACTTTTGTGGTCTTCATTGGTCATCAATTTTGTTTTCTCCAAACTTTTAGACAAGATGTCTTCATAGCCTCTATAAATGAAAGTGCATCCATAGATGGTAAATGAGCATTGGATAAAAGGTCTAATTTGTCAATGTAATATAGGTCTAAAATGGAGAAATATATCATAATGAAATGTAAAATGGTTGGGTAATAAATGAAAATTGAGATTTCTAGTCACACATAATGATGGTGATTTTGGATTCATCATAATTTTGATTGTGGTGTGGCCAAGGACTTATAAATATTCTCTCGATAGGAACACCCTATTTTTCTATTATTTGGGCCGCAGAGAATCTACCATCTAATTATGTTGTAGATTAGAACTTGTACTAGTTTTATCTTCAATAATGTTTTCATCAAGTAATGAATAATTATTGTGATCATCTATTGGCACTCAAAGATTTTTTCACCAATAAAATTGTCTTGATTATACCATAACACCTCTCAAAATGTTTCACTAAGGAACACTGACTTTTAACTTTGATTGTCTTCTAACACCTCAAATAACGTTTCACTAGAAGATGTTGAGTTTGGAATTTTATTACCCCTAAGAACCTCAAAAAAGGTTTCAATAGGATATTATTATTTTTCTACATGAATGTGATCTTGGTCCCCCTGATATTCTACAATTGATATTTTACCATGGATGTAGTTCAAAAATGTGTTGTTCTTTCAATCCTAATTGACACTTATGGTAGGTAGAATGTAACTATAATGTTTAGGTTGGTTAAAAATAGCTATGAAATATGTAATGGTAACATAATGGTAAGAGGTAACACAATCCTCATAGAATATACTAGGAGAATTTGTGTCGATGCTAAAGTAAACATCCTTAAAACCTATGAAAGGATCATAAATATATTCAAACTAATCTACAAGGTGTATGTAACCAATGTTATAACATCCAGTGATATATTCTAATTCTGAAGCTGAGTCTGACTCAAAGGACTTTGAATCTAATGTTGAGACTGATGTTGATTCTACTTTTGATGCTAAATCTATTTTTGGTTTAAAAATAGAACTTGACTTTGATATTGATTCTTTTTCTAGTATTGTAGAAAAGGTGTTATGTTGAATGTTTGGTATTGGACAAGTAATGGAATATGGTTGAACAATGGGATATTTATAAATAGGCTCATATAATAAGGACTTCACAAAGATTGGCTTGTAAAATTAAGGCTTCTCAACAAAGGGGAAATGGTCAATAGGTAACTCTACAAAGACTAGATTGTCAAAGTGAGGATCCTCAAACATAGGGAAATGGTTGAGGGGTGACTCAACATAGATTAACTCATCATAAATAGGTGTTTCAATAAAAATATCATGGATTTGTTAGTTGTCTTGGACTTGGATTACACTTGGTTAAAAAATCTCAGATTTGGACACATTTGATCTTTAAATGATGGCTCTTAGAGAGGTAATGATTAGAACTATTATGGTTCAAATACCAGCTTGGCTTTTATAAAATGGGGTAAATTTGGTAATATATGAGTAATGTCCTATTATTTAATAATAGGTTCTTTGAAAATAGTCTCATCAAAGATGGGCTCAATAAAGATTGGTTGTTGGTCTAGGATCATAACTATGATATGCCTAATTTTTATTGTGCAAACTTGTTGAGATAATGAGTTACCAAATTTAGAATAAAAGGGGGAAGGACCTAAAATGGTAATCTTTGGGAACTGCGTATATTGGTTACTAACACAATCCAAAGGAGTATGGCCTATAATTCTAATCATTAGACACTATAGAACTTGGTTGTTAATGCAAGCTAAAGGAGGGCCTAAAAGGGTAATCCTTATACATTGCAAAGCTTGGTTTCTAAGACAAGCCAAAGAAGAAGGGCTTGAAATGATAATATTTTGGTGTTGTGGATTTTGGTTTCTAACAAAAAATAAAGGAGAGTGGTCTAGAATAGTAATCCTTGGGCATTGTGGAGCTTAGTTTCTAATACAAGCCAAAGGAGGAGGGCCTAGAAAGGTAATCATTTGCCACAATGGATTTTGGTTGCTAACACAATCCAAATGAAAAAGGCCTAGAATGGTAATCCTTAGGTGTTATAGAGATTCATTACTAATGTATACCAAATGAGGATTACTAGCATAGGTAGGGGATCAGGTGCCATTATCATATAAATTATCCCTAAAAGGGCAAACTTAGTATTTTAATTGGCCAAAAGAAGGGTTGTCTTGGCATATGATTATCAGAATGGTTAAGTTTGTAAATTATCCCAAAGAGGGTAGTCTTGATCTATCAAAAAAGGTGTTTAACTTTGTCTTAGTTATGAGATAGACTTGGTCTAGGCTAGGTCATATTTAAAATGGGCTTGGTCTAGGTCTAGGTTGAATTTGGCTTGATTGTCATAGTCTAAAAGGGGTCAAAATGACCTTGATTAGATTGGAATGTAGGTTCAAAAATAAAACCTCATTTGGCATGATGGTAAAATTTGTTTGAAATACTTGATGTCTATAAAATGTTTGGCTTTGTATGTGGTTAATTTGAACATGGAACTTGACATTAGTCTAAGTATATGAAATAAGTCTTGACACAAATAAAATTAGGCTAGGCATTTGAAAACAAACTTTATCTAGGCACATGAAATAGTTCATGATACATAACTTAGGTTAGGCATTTGAAAAAAAATTGATCGAAGCATGAAAAATAGATCTTGACACAAATAAACTTGGGCTAGGAATTTAAAACAAACTTGATCTAAGCACATGAAATAGGTCTTGTCATATAACTTAGGCTAGGCATGCAAATTTTGAAAACTCTTAAGTCAAAAATATTTATTTGAAATAAATGGTGCACTTGGTAAAAAGGTAAAGGTATTTAAAAATAAAAATAAAAATCCATCCAAGTTGCACAATATAAATACAGGAAGGTGAACTGATCAAGCCCAAGTTGTAAACAAGACTCAGGCATAAACTAATTATTTTAGACCTACACTTTGAAAGATATATTTTGAATGAGATTTTGAAAGACTTGATTTTCAAATGAATAATGGCCTAGCCTCAAATTAGTGGCATAATGACACTATTGAAAAAAAAAGGCACACAAATGACTTTTGACTTAGTTTTGAACAAGGCAAGTATTTTGGAATAAAATCACAAGCATCACAATGCTCCTTTGAACAAGTAGTACAAAAGTGGTTTGAAAATATTTAAGGTAAATGTTTGGAGAGATTTCAATAGCATAACACCTCATGGTTCAAAGTGGTGTGTAAAACATGTCTTGTTTAGAAGTTTTGGACTTAGCTTTGACACACACAAAAATTTATATCCAAAAATTACATGTTAGTAAAATAAATTACAAAAAAAACATAAGTTCATGTCCTACCCTAAAATTGACAATGTGTGCATAGATTCCACCAAAGTTTCCACCGATATACTAGTCTTGAAATGAATTAAGTGTTAATCTAAAAAGTAAAGAGTACATGTAGGTAGAGTTTTTTAATCCCCCCTCTATCTCCCAAGAATTGGTATGGATCAAGGAACTTGGATTGACAAAGTAGTCAACATTTGGTAGGATATTCTATGGCAAAGTGGAGTTTACTAAAACCTAACTTTTTTGAAATGATCTAAATGGTCCCAAGTGTGGCTAACAAAGGTAACAACACATAAATTAGATTCAAAATCACTATCTTGTTATGAAAAGTTCTAGTCCTTTGCACAATGACTTTAGCCATATATTACTTACTAAATTTTGATGTCTAGCATGAACTAATTTGGGTTTTTGTTGGAATTGTCAAGGTAACTACTTAGCCTCTATTCAATTCTAGTATCATGTGCCCAGTTTAAATACCCTACCATGGAGTGGTGTTGAAACAATGTTAGGCTATGAAACCCCTGGTCAATGATCTCCTAAAGAACTTATGAGGAAGCTATGAACTCCTACCCATAAGCCAATGCAAAAAAATAAATAAATGAAAAATTAAAAGAAATTTAAGGTCATTTATATATCACCCATGTCACTTGGAGCTTGGGGAGAGCATACATGAATTTTCTTATTTTCTATACTCAATTAAATAAGGAGAAATATAAGGTTATTTTGATCACCCAAGTTCCTAAAGGGGAAGGGGGAAAACATGCATGTGAAGTTCATTTTGATAAAAAAAAAATAATAATCTAATAAGTGAAAATGAATTACCTTTTCAAGAGTGAACAAGCAAAAATTAAAAGCTCTTAAGATCACTAATATAAGGTGGTTGTTATTTTTAGAGCACTAAACAATATGTGAAGTGACATTTAGGCCCTTGTATTTATTGTTTACACTTGTAACCTTGAAATATACAAATAAAAGTTGTTAGGTAAATTTTAATCACCAAAACATAAGTGTGAATGAAATTTTGAAGCGTTTAAACCTCCTTTTATTGATTTAGTTTCTTGGGAAAAAAATTAGGGGACTCCCTTGTGTTTATGTAAAAGAGTTGTCCAATAAGTAGATTTTACTTTTAATCTTCAAGTTTTCTTTAAACATAGCGAAGTCATAGATTTTTGAAGAGAGCAAAGTTATTTTCTTAACAGAGTGAAGTCATTATTTTCCTGTGAAACTAGAACATATAAAAATAGTATATGGTAAAGATACCATTTCAAGTGTGAAGTCACCAATTAGGTTATTCAAATTCATTATTTATGTATAAAAATATAATGAAGTTATTGAATTCACAAGAAAAGTTACCTAGAAAAATCATCAAAATGCTAGAGCGAAGTTGTTATTTTCCTTCATCAAAATTACTGATTTCACAAAAGATGCTTCAGCAAGTCGATATCACCATTAATGTTAGAGTTGTCATTTTTTGTGAAGTCACCAAAAAGTAGCCACAAATTCATCATTTTTTCAAAAAATAAATAATTATAAAATAGAGGAAAAAATAAGCAAAGTCATCATTTAGCAGGTGCAAAGTCACCAATTAGTATCTAAATAAAATCATGGGAAATGAAGTCATAAAACTAAAAATTTGAAGTTTTGAGTGATCTTTTAAAGATTTTTAAAGGTTCCATGTCACTCATTTGGTGCATGAGGGGTGTGTGGTCCAATCGGGTATGCCATTATGTATCATTAGGAATTTGAAGAGACAAATTTCATTAGTTTTTTGTTAGTGAAATCAAAAGAATATTTAAATCAAATAATACAATTAAAACCAAATTACTCTTGCCTAAGTACTTTGGTGATCTTAACATAATGAATGAAATTACAAATAGAAGATAAAACACAAAACTATATTACCTATCTTGTCACACTAGTGCTCATTCATTGGTGTAGAGGATGTTCATGCTTATCTTATGGGCAATAAAGACCTTTTTCAATGCAATTTCCATTTGGCCATCACTTCTCTAAGACCACTTAAGTCTTTTCTTGGGTTGGTTTGGTGATTATTCTCCTTAATATATATAATATTATACCATTAGTTTGAGAGCTTGTTTATATAGGGGCAATGGCACTTGTATTTATAGGTTATAAAACTAACTCTAACTCAAGTGTAGTTAGGCTTAGTTTTAACCTTGGTTGTGTCTAGATTAACCTTTAACCGTATGTTGGGTTAAAGTAATTATGAAGGATTGACAACACATAAAAGATATTTATGAGGTGTGACTAACCTTTTATTTTAATTTTAGGAATTTATAAAAGATATAATTAATTCCTTTGATGTTTACCTCATCTTTATTGGAAATTTTCTTTTTTTATGTAATTCCCTGATTAAACTTAGAATTTTTATTTAAGTAGCTAATTGAATTTGTTTTTAATTAATCATGCTTAGGGTTTTTGGCATTTAGTAATTGTTTTAGTGTTTTGAATTAATGAATCAAAAGGTTAATTTGTCAATTTTATAGGTCATAATGTGACTAGGGTTGAATCCAAGATAAGTTATCATTATGTATAGGATAATATCCCAAATAAGGAAGCCTCGACATGATTCTGGGTAGTTTTATCTATGTATGGATAAATTTAGGAAATCTAGTGACTTCCAGGATAAAATTAAATTATTGGATATAAATTGTTCTAATATCCATTTTAGACATAAAAGTGGCCAAAATAGAATATCTATAATATCAAACATCCAAATTGTCAACATCAAGAAAAGGTTGTTTGTTAAAAAATATGAATAAATGGGTCTTTTTTTACGTTTGATTCTAGGGAAAATTCATGATCTTTACCTCAGATCTATTGAATATTCAAAGACATAATTTTTGGTTCTTATCTAATTTAAAGTCTCTATTTATGTAAATTATTCATATTAGTTTTCAAAAATATTTCTTTAATTATTGCATTTATTTATTGCATTTCCCTTCCTTTACTTTCTTAGGTGAGTTTTTGATTTAGTTATTTTCTTTATAATGTGAAAGTTCAAGTGATTAAACGAGATCCTATCATGCATCAACCATCCAAATATGTTGTGGTCAAGGAAAATTCCTTTGAAAATGTGGCTAAGTATTTAAGAATCCTCAAGCTTTATGATTATGCCATGTGGCATAATCATAGGAACTCAAGCACCCTAAGAAAATAAAAGAAACAATGAGCCTCAAATTCTTACCAACCATTTGATATCCTAAATAAATGGTTAGTGGGAGATTATAGATCACATAATAAATATAGATCCCCTCGAACACCAAAGGCCTATGATGTTGCCATGTGGTAGCATCATGGGACCTCGAGACTTGAAAGATTAAACAAACATTATAAATAGCTTGAAGGTATTTTATATCTCCACATGGTGAAATCTTAGGGGTCTATGAATCAGAGATGGTGAAAATCTAGCCAAAGGTCACCAACTATCAATTTCCCAAATTGATAGTTTATGACAGTTGAATGTCAATAGACCTAGTAGAAAAGGCCTTGATGTCCAAAGGCTAGAGATGCTACCATGTGGTGTCATCCTAGGGGCCTGGGTACTTGGAGAAGAGAAAATGCATAGAGGGTACTAGGAAATATATGATCATGTCATATGGCACTATCATGTTCTATCAAGGTTCAAAGGCTAGAAATCAAAAGGTAAGGAGCATCATAGAGAGCAGAAAGAAGAAATAGAGGCTACAAAATAAGAAATAACCAAAGCTGAGGGACTACTATGTGGACTTGATCACCTTGAAAAAGCATGATAATTAATATTGATAACTCATCTTGTCATCAAGGCCATCAAAATTGTGAGTGGTCTATGCATTCAAATAGAATGTGAAACTTGAGACTTTTTAGTTGGTGAATTGAATGTAGAATTGATTATAGTCTATGGAATTCATTATATAATGACTATTAACATTAATCATGAGTATGGATATCACATTTAATCATGGCATAAGGACATGAAAGATAATGGATGCCTTTATGGTAGTAGTTCAAAATCTATAAAAATGGCTAAGACAAGAATTTCATCTAGGAGTGTGGTTCTTGTTATAGAACATGGATCAAAGACAATCTATCATAGATCTCAACCAAATTCACTAATCACTATTTAATGCTTATAATTGCCCTAATAGTGGGGTAATTTTAAAACCTTTTAGAGGTTTGGTTCTTTGTGAATTTGAATAGAGACATATTGAATCATACATTTTTGTGCATTCTTATTATTTATAAAATAATGTCTCCCTCTCTATTAGTTTGATCTTGTTGTCATGTAAGTTAATTTTGTAAATAAATGACTATTTTAAACCCCAACATTGATTAATCAAAAGGCAATATCTTGATATTTTTAGTGCTATATAGACAGGTGTCCATTTTTAATGCATGAATATGATGGTTATGGTCTTTTTTTCTCTCAATTACTCCCCCAGACTCTTTCACTATCCTCTAGTTGAATTTATTGTAGGTATAAATTTGTGGAAGATTGGTTTCTATATATTTTCTTAATTAGACACTTCAGATTCATCTTCATGAAAATAGGGCCTTCTCTCTCTTTCGTCCCTTCTCATTTGTATTTTCTTTTATGAGTATACTAGTTTAGATTTTGGGTATCAATGAATGCAATATGAATTTATATGAATATCTTAATTGATAATTTATTTATCACAATTAAAACATTTTTGAATGTATGCACATGATAAAATCTTGATATAAATCAACTATAGTCTTTATATACATGTACCAAAATGCTAGATTTATTTAAAGGCAAGCTAAAGTAAGCGTTGTCCATGAAACTTTTAGTCACTTCATAGATGTTAAAGTTAGTTGAACCTTCAAATAGTAGTTTGTAAAATAAGCCCCTTGTATTTAATAGTTGTACATCAACAAACTAAATGAAGATAAGTTACCAAGACCTAGTAGATATAGACCTTGGGGAGGGTTTTTATTATAGAAACCTTCCTTTTAGGAGAAATAGGGTTTAACAACCCTTACCTAAGTTGTGTTTAAACACCAATAAAAAAAAGTGGCACTAGAAGGAGGGATTATTAACACAAGCTAATATTTACATCCAAATTTTAGACTAAAACACTTTACATGTTCAGTTATACTAGAATTAAAGCTAGAAATTAAGAGGATAAACACTAGATCCAAGTTAGCTGGAGTTAAATTTGATCTCTTATAACTTAATGAACATATAAAAACAAGGACCAAAAGAAAATTAAAAACCAAATGTATCCAATCAAATAATATCTCACCCATAGCTAGTCACTCCCTTTATTAATCCATTTGATGTCCATCAAAATAAATAAATGGCTAATCTAATGGCCTATCTTGGTCATGATGGTTTACCTTATGAATTTTTTAGGGATCCCTCACAATGTATCTAATAACTCAAACAAGCTATATCCAAAATATATAATTGGTAAAATTTAGACTATTGAAGAACACATCTAAGCATTCAAAGATGCCCTTGTCTAAACCCAAGTTCACTATGAGGATGTGGCATGCCATTTATTTCTCTATTCCTTAGGATAACTGCCTACATCTAGTATCTAGGTTTATCAGTTGGCTCTATCACCTCTTGGGGTGATCTTGATATAGTTTTCATGAATCACTACAAGCTCTTGATTGATCCAGTTATTTTGTGTCACCACTTTTTTGTTGCTAAGATAGAACCAAATGATCCCACGAGTATTTTTAATGTTCAATTTTACAATTTATACCAAAGGCTAAAAGACCCATACCTCTTAGCAAAGGGTCTATTATTTAGACCTACTTGAGATCCTTTAACCCATTAACATCCATGTTCCTTAGGAGAACTCCTAATGCACTCACATCTTTATCCTTGGCTTATAATGAAGTAGTTAATATTGAACATCATATGGTCCCATAAGGGTATGGTGTAATACCACTACCATAATTAGGGAAACAAAGTACTTAAAATCAAATACCAATGATTAATCAATATTTCATACTAAACATGTCAATGATGAACTCAATCCTAGGAGTTATGTATTCAAGTCCAAATTTAGTGTATAATCCACTCCCCTTAAACTTATTATTGAGTGGTCATCCATTAATGCCTCTAAATCACATAATGCCATGAGTTAGCAATCAATAGTTAGTCCCAATGGCATATAGCAATATTACTATTATGCTAAGCACTAATTGTTATGCTACTTCTATTAGAAATCAACAAGTTATACCTTTATTTATAAATATTTAAATACCTATAAACATCACTCTTTACTAAACACATAGCTACCTTAGCATTTCTAAATGTTTCTACACTTGTGGTCAACCCATAACCATAAATGGAAACTAAAAGAACACTATTACAGACCCTTAAGTGGCCAATTTGAAGTAAATGGTCCAAATATTATCAAATGACATAGTAAATTTGTGGAGACATAGGTCTAATAACACAAACTAAACCACAAATAACCCACTTCAAAGTAGGAACTTTAACTTTCAAAGGACCAATAGGTAGTGGAATACCAAGCCCAACAATGGAAATGTTCCTAGTCCCCTAGACAATAGAAATCAAAATACTAATAATAAGGATTTAGAATCAATGAACATGATTGACTTGGCCTTTCCAACATAGTGTAGAGTGCACAACATAGTTGATCATGATGAAATAGATTGTGTTGAATTCATATCCAACTCTAACATCTTCCAAAAGGATATGAACAATCTTGAAATAGTTCCTGCACTTGATGATAATTCAAACTAGAATGGAGGAAATGCAAATATATCCCTAGTCTTGGATACTTGTGAATTTACATTTGAAAATGATAATGAACCCAAGGATTACTTAGATGATTTCCATGCCTTTAATTAGTTTCAAAGGGGAAAGAATTATCAATTGAGGAGAAATTTTTAGAACCTTTTAACAACCTCTACTCCTATAAATAATACATAGGTTCTACCTAATTTGGATTCATGTAATAATCCCCCTCCACATAATCAACCTAAAACATCTTATCAATATAGGAACAATATAACCCATCCATAGGATGATAAATGAACAAAATAAAACAAACCTAGATATAACATTATAGAGGATATGAAGAGAAAAAAATATAACTATGTATGAATTGCTTCATATTTATAATCAAAATTAATTGCTATTAAAATAAATATCCTCTCCTAGAGGGAAGGAACATGCTAAGATTATCGATGCACATGTTGACATTTACAAATAAAAAACTGAAACTCCACCTTTTATGCTTATAGTTTATATTTTTATTAAAAACTTATATAATTATCTTATGGATTCAGGTATTTTAATTAACATTATTCCATATTCAATTTGTAAATAATTGGGCCTCACACTTTAGAAATCAAATAGAAACATTTTCCAACTAAATAAGACAGACCTAAAAGTGGTGTGTGAGTTAAACCACATATATATGCAACTAGATTAAAATTTAAGAATTCAATAGATTATTGACATCTAATTGGTGGGAATACTAGATGAATATGGCATTCTTGTGAGTAGAGATTGATCCAGGGCACTTAATGGTTATATGAAAACTGAATTCTCTCACATGTAGATTCCATAGTGTGGCATACCCAATCAATCAAGACTAAATGTAAGCCAAAAATAACTCACATCATCACAAGGTATAACAAAACAAATGAAATATTGTATGAGGAATTAGAACTAGGGGTTTATTCACTTTATAAATAGGTATAGAATTATAATAAATTTTCTATTAACATGTGGTACATGAAAGAAAAATTAGAATGTAATGATTTAGATCAATTAGATGTGGAGGATTTATTTTTTTCCCCCAATATAACTTTATTTAAAAATGCTTCCCTAACATATAAGAGTGTGTAATAGGCTGATCTAAGTGTGTAACAAAGTTGTAAATAACTCTTGTCAACAATGGGTAGGATTGATTTAAAAATCAATAAACTAAAATAGGTTTTTCCCAAGGAAAACAAGGAGGTTGTAATCTCCCATAGTGATAAAATTACCATCTAAGTATCCCAATGCTTACCTATATTATTGAACACCTGAAGATAAGGTTGTTTTTAGTTGAGAAACAAAGTGTATGCCCACTTAGTGTTTCATAAACAAAGGATAATTCCAATATTACCACAACACCTAATCGCTAGAATCCAATATGCATAGCTAAAAATCACTTGTGGACTCTAAAATTTGATGGATCCAAGTCTAAGAATGGGTATGGTGTTGGCCTAAATCTCATTAACCCATGTGGGAAATCATAGTTGGCTAAATTTTGCCTATAATTTACTTGAATAACATGGTTGAATATGAGGCACTAGTTCATAGCCTCCAATTTGCTATAATAAAGAAAGTAAATAATCTCAAAGTGTTTTATGATTGAGAATTGGTTATCAATAAAGTAAGAATCCAATATACTTGTAATGATAAATGTTTATCTAGATATTTTAGCTAAGTATGGAACTTAATAGAGGAAATTGATGCATTTGATATATAGACATTGACTGAGAAAAAACTACACTACAAATGCATTAGTAACAGCTACAAGTACCTTGGAACATGTTACTAACTCTAAATTAAGGATATTATCAGTGGAGTTGGTATCCACTACCTTATTTCCTAAATATATTATGAACTTATCAATTTTCAATTATGATTAACACATTCTTGACTTCATCACCAACATTGATGTGTTAGCAAACTATATTATACATGAATATAGTCAAGAAGAGTATGAACTAGACCAAGAGGGGATTATGAAATTGAAAACCAAAATTATACTAAATGGAATGATCTAATTAGATTAAATATTTGATGTGGATTATTAAGGAGAATGGGAAATATCAACTCAAACAAAAGGCATGCTTCATGAGTGTTGTAATTTAGGCAATACCAATGATCTAAAAAATATATTTTTAGTTACTGTAAGTACTAAAAAGGAAAAAAAGGATTTCACAACCCCTTAGAGACTTCAAGGAGGTCATTACATGGATCTATGAAGACATAAAAGTGTTTTACACTTCCATTCTCACACATATTATTCCTCTCAAGCCTAGGCAAGCCATTCTGACAAATACAAAGGCCCATGAATCTCTTGATAGAGCCATTGATCCTCAAAGAAGTATATAAGTTTCTCTTAGTAAGTATTATCTTTAATAGAAGATACTCCACATGGGTGGACAATTTAATCCTAGTCATAAATAAAAATGGAGAGTGTCAGCTTTTATAACCTAAACAATCCCTTAGAAAAGGACAATTACACATCTTCACAAGATGAAGTCTTTCAAAAATTGAATGGTTCATAAATGATGTAATTCCTTGATGTTTATTTAGGTTATAACTAGGTAATGGTTAACTATGAGGATCAAATCAAAATAACATTCACATATAAAAGGATTCCATTCATCCTAATCAATTTAGGTGTCACCTTTTAAAGAGACATGAACATTACATTCAAAGATATAATTAGAAAATGCATAGTCATATACATAGATGAATTAACTATCTTTTCAAATAGTAGATAAGACCACATCAAAGATGTGTAGATGGTATTGTAATGGTATAGAGACCATAGGATTTTATTTAATCCTGAAAATCATATCTTTGATTGATTAAGGGCAAGCTATTAGGCCATATTATTTATAAAAATGGCATATCCATTGAACTAGATAGAGTAGAGGTGATCTAGAATATACTACTACTTTCCAGTAAGGAGCTAAAATCTTTCTTCAACAAAATTAACTTTGTGAGGAAGTTTATTTTAGGATTTGTAAAGATAGTTAGGCCATTTAATAACATGATGAAGAAGGATGTAAATATTAATTAGATGGTTGAATCACAAGTACATTTTGGTCAAATAAAGGTTGAAATTATAAACATCTAGTACTCATCAGTCTAGATTACACAACCCTTTTATATTTACTACTTTAAAACATTCAAGTATTATTGTTTTACCATAAAAGAAGAGAGAGGGAGATGAGAGGAATGTGTATGTTATGATTTCCCCTCTAATAAATGTTAAAATCTAGTATTCAATGATTAATAAATAAGCCTTTATTTTGATCAAGGTAGTTAAAAAGTTTAGACACTACATTCTACATAATAAGGTGTTTATCATAGTGTTTGATCTAGTTGTGAAGGTTATTTTGATATAGAATAAATTAGGTGAAAGACACAGTAGGTGGATGACCATTATATAATATTTAACCTAGAAATCCAACCTATGAAAATTATTATAGATAAAATACTCAACAAATCCATGGTTGAAGAGGACCCTCAAATCATTTACTATTAGTACTCAGTGTAGAATATATTAACATATGATTGGTACCAAGACATTATCTTTTACTTGATGTACAATGAGTGTCCATGCCACCTAAATTATACCTAAAGGATATCACTATGCATAAATATCATTAACTTCATGATTAAATAAGGCATGCTATATATAAAGAACCATGAAGGTATATATCTAAGATGCCTTAATAAAGAGGAAGCAACTAAAGTACTTGGAATTTTCCATGGGAAGTATGTCACTAGACACAATTCAAGGAGTGCTATAGCCTACCAAATGCTAAGGGCATGCTATTATTATCCTCATGTCTTCCAAGACTCTCATGCCCATGTAAGGATCTGCCACACTTGCCAAGTTGTAGCATATATAGAACATACTCCTTTCATGCCCTTATAGCCTATTATCAAGGTTGAACCATTCACTAAATGGGGATTGGACTTCATGGGAGCCATTAATGTAAATTTTTATATTGGATACAAATTCATCCTCATGGTGACTAATTACTATATTCACTAGTCTAAATCGTAGGATTTTAAAAATTACACAACTAGTATAGTAATCATCTTCCTTAAAGAGCACATTATCACTCGGTTTGACATGCCATTTATCTTGGTTTGTGATAATGGCCTTAATTTATCTTCATTAAAATTCATTTAATGGGTTTATGACAACCAGGTAATCCTTAAATACTCTTCCAATTATTATCCATAAGGTAATAAGGTTGTTGAATACAAAAATAAGAATTTACTTGATGTCATTAAGAGATTTTTTGGAAAAAAACCACAAGGATTAGCACAACATTTTAAATTTTTCATTATGGCTTGATAAGACTAGGATAAAATATGATCTAGATACCTCACCAAACCATCTGGTATATGGCTAAGCTCCCATATTTCCAATGTAACTAAAAATCCTTGAGTTATAGTTTTATGAATGGCTACCTATAAATCGATGATAAAGTAGAATCTCACCTCTTTAATCTTATGAAACTCAAAGAAAAACATAATGCTACTTTGTTTTAATTTAGCAAGCATTAGGAGGTTGTTAAATGTTGGTTTGACAAATAAGATATAAATAAATCCTTTTGCATCTCTAATCTAGTCTTGCTTTAGGACAAGGTTCACAAAAATATGGGACAACATGGAAAATTTGATGCCTTATGGCTAGGTCCCTATCAAATCTCTAAATTCTTAGGTGAGAATGCCTTCTACGTAAGGTGTCTAACTGACAAGGATGTCCCATTTCTTGTTAATGGATAATTCCTCAAACATTATTTCCAAGCTTGAATTAGCTTGATTTTTCCTTTAAATAATTTTTTTTTCCTTTCCTACTTTATTTTCTGTCCTTTCCCTTTATATTTTTTTATTTTGCTTTGTTTGCTTTCTATTTTTTTCTCCTTGATTTTTATGCTTGGTTCAACCTTGGTGGTGTCCCTTTTTATCTAAAACTACCTTTTTATCCTATGGTTCCCATGCCTAATAAATAACTAATGAATGAAGGCTTATAACATAAGTAATATAAATGACATTCTAGAGCATAAATGATCAAATTATCTTTCCTAAATACTTGTATGAAATATTGTAACTCTTATTTACATTTTTAGAATTATAGCAACCTATGATTCTAAATGAAACATGTTAATTTAGAAAAGATGAAGTAAATGAAACATTGTGTCATTTTTTTGTCTTGACTAATCATGGAATTTATGAACTCTCCTAGACCCATGGATTGGTTCCCATCCTCAATGGATTAATATGCAAAATCTCCTTTCAGTAAAATTGAGCTAAAAGTGCAAAATCTAAAAATCCATTACATACACTCAATATAAAATATGAATCAAATAAAGCATTGTGTCATTTTTTGTCTTCACTAATCATGGACTTTATGAACTCTCCTCGACCCATGGATTCATTCCTGATCCTCTATGGATTAATATGCAAAATCTCCTTTTTAAAAAATTGAGCTAAAAGTGAAAAATCTAAAAATTCTCCTCAAAAAGGTTATCTTAGTAACCTCCATCATAGGCTTTTTAGCCTAGCTAGCAATAGAGCAAGGCATTTAGAAGGGACTAAAGGTATATTTATTAGGGATATAGACACGTGTATAGAAAAAAATTAATTCCCACACCATTTCCCCTAGTCAAATTGTGATATCTTGCTCCCTTAAAAGTCTTGATTGTCTAGGCAAATTTGAATGTCATTGGTGGGCATGCAAAACTATAAATGGATTTATCATGTAAGTACACACTGATGGTATTTGACAAGAGTATAACTTAGTATGTCATGTGTTGAATTAGATTTGGGTTCCCATATTTTTATATTATATTTAAATAAATTACTTGTAACTAGTCCTTGTTATTTAGGTTTAAAAACTAAGTTTATAGATTTTGAAGTACTCAGGAGTATTTTATAGCTAGAGTCATCATTTATTGTTGCCTGCATCAACATGCCCTAATTTCATTGATGAAATCATGGAACCTATTTTTTGCTCTGGGGTGTGATATCTTTCCTATGGGGAGTTTTACTAGTTTATCAGTTTGAACCTCCATTTTTTGTTTGTAATTTGTTTACTTTTCTTGGGTAGCCTTGGTCTTTCAAATAAGTATGTGGATGTTGAGCACTTCCAATTATCTAGGTCTTTTAAATAGGTTGTTCATACTTTAATCCTTAGTAAAAATATAATTTATTAAGTATATTAGCCCATTAAAAATTCCTTAATTCATGTAATTAGAACCTTTATATTGATATACATAAGTTGTTTCAAAATTAGGGGTTGAAATCTTTTATTTAGTTTGATCAAGCTCACATTCTATGTGTTTTTCCTTGTAGAAGGATCTTTATTTTTTTGTCCTTTTTATATAATTATTTGATTATTTATAATATTTCAAGTTTGAAGATCCCTTGACTTCCTAATATTATGATGCATGTCACATTTATAAAATCCTAAACCCGATCAAAGTAGCACTCAATAGTCAAAAGCCTCCTAACTCATCAACAACATTTAATCTTAGATCGACAACTCATGTTCATATGGGCCCAATCCATCCAAAAGGATATAATTATTTTAGGCTCCATGATTCCCCATGATGGTGATAAGTGTCACCATCACAGAAATCTAACTCAATCTATGTAATCAACCATCCAAATAACCCTGACTATGCACCTATCATCTAATCTCTCAGATTGATGGTTTGAGATGATTATTGGCATAGAATTTTTATATACCAAGATATTAATATGGACTAAAGGATTGATATCACCCCATGTGACCTAATATTTAGAGCTTAGGACTCAAAGGGGGAGCCTACCCATAGTGATAATTGAGAGGCTATATGATTATTCCATGTGGTATGATTGTGTTTCATCCTAATGACCTTGGGAAGTCAAGATGATGCCATGTGGCATCATCATATGAACTAGAGGCTGCATGATAATGAATAAGGGCCATCCATATAGACCCAATGACATCATCAAACCACCCTAACATGAAATTTGATGGGTGTCTACTTGTCAACATACCATCAACACATATGTCCTCAAACTCATGAGGTTTTTTCATGTGGTAGTTATCACTTGTTTAAATTTAATAGCCATATTTAACATCAAAACTATCAACCTCAATAAAATGTTGTTTGTTAAAAATTTTGAATAAATGGGTCTTTTTTTATTTTTTCTTCTAGGGACAATTCTTGGTCTTTGCCTCAAATCTATTGAATCTTTAAATACAGAATGTCCAATTCTTCTCTAATTAAAAGTATTTGTTTATTTGAATGTTTTATATTAGAATATAAATATATTTTTTTAATTCTCATGTTTATTTATCTCTTTCCCTTTGCTTTTTCATGTGAATTTTTGACTAGTCATTTTATTTACAATGTGCAAATTTAAATGATTTGATAAGAGCATGCCATGTGTCAACCATCTAGAGATGTTACAACTAAGGCAAAGTCCTTTGAAAATATATTTGTGTTTGGGAAGATTCAAGCTCTATGATCCTACCATATGTCATGATCATGGGAAATCAAGCACCCCACTAAATTAAAAGTAACAACAAGCTCTAAAGGCTCACCAACCATTTGATCTTCTAGATCGATGGTTGGTAAGATCTGATAGATCATATTAGTAATAAATATCCCCTAATATTTTAAGGCTCATAATTCCACGATGTGGTGGCATCATAGGATCTTAGGATTTGAAATATGCATCAAACACTACTGATATCTTGAAGACTTGCAATGTTTCCACATGGTGATATCTCAAAGGTCAATGACTCAGGAATGACAAAGCTATAACTAAAGGCCATCGATAATTGATCTCCAAAATTGATGACTCATAAAAAATGAATACTAGTAGACCCAAAAACAAAGGCCCCAATGTCTAAAGGACTCATATTATGCCATGTATAGAGGGTATTGGGAGATCCATGATTGTGTTACATGGCACAATCACATTTAATCAAGGCTCAAAAGCTAGAAATAAAAAGGCAAGGAGCATCATAGATAATAGAAAGAAATAGTTACTAAAAAGTGAAGAAAGAACTAGAAGTTGAGGGACTTCCATGTGAACCTGATACACAACAAATCAAGGCAAATAATAATGATAGCTTGTATGGATATCAAGACCATCAAAATTTTGAATGGATTTTACATTCAAATAGAAGGTGAAACTTGAGACTTTGTAGTTGGTGAGTTGAACATAGAATTAAATGTAGTCTATGGAATTAATTCTAGAGTGGCTACTAACATTAATCATGAGTATGGATAGCATGTTTAGTCATGGCATAAGGACATGAAAGAAAATGAATGCTTTTATGGAAGTAGCTAAAAGTCTATAGAAAGGACTAAAAGACAATAATTTCATCTAGAAGGAGTGTAGTTCTTATTACATAGCATGGATCAAAGATAATATATCAAATATCTCAACCACATTCCTCAAGATCACTAGTAAATGCTTGTAACTACCCCAATAGTGGGTGTAATTTTAAATTTAGCTTGATACATAAGGGGGTTCATATAAGTGAATTTGAAATCCTTTCAAAGGTTTTATTCTATGTTGATTTGAATAGAGACATTAAATAAAACATTTTTATGCATTTTTACAGTTTTATAGAATAATCTCTCCCTCTCTTAGTTTGGTCTTACTATCATGTAAGTGAATTATATAGATAAATATTTATTATAAACCCAACATTGATTAATCAAAATTTAATATCTTGATATTTTAGTGATGTGAAGATGGGTGTCCATTTTTGATGCATGCATATGGTAGTGAGGTCTTCTATTCTCTCAGTTACTTCCCCTAGACTCTTTCACCATGCTCTAGTTGAAGTTGTGATAGGTTTCACTCGGTAGAGGATTAGCTTTTGTAAAATTTCTTAATCAAACACTTAAAATTCATCTTCATGAAATTAGGGCCTTCTCTCTATTTCCTTGCTTTTCTTTTTTATTTTATTTTATGAGTAGGCTAGTTTAGAGCTTGGGTATCAATGAATGCAATATGAATTTGCATGAATACCTTAATTTTTAATTTTTTATCACCATTACAACATTATTGAATGTATGCACATGATAAAATCTTGATATAATAGTATTTGTATTCACATCCCAAAATGATAGATTTATGTAAAATCAAGCTAATACAAGTATTCTCCTTGAAAATTTTAGCCTCTCCATAGATTTTAAAGTTAGTTAAACCTTTGAATCTCAGTTTGTAAAATAGGCCCGGTGTATAGAATAGTTTCACATTAACCAACTAAGTGAAGATTAGTTATAAAGACCTAGTAGATATACACCTTAGGGAGGGTTTTTCTTGTAGATATCTTCCTTTTAGGAGAAACATGGCTTAAAATACCTACCTAAGTTATTTTGTCAAAACACCAATCAACAATTTTTTGCTCTATTCTAGACTATTAACAAAGTTTCCTACAAAGTCCCATCAAATCATGTTAAGGAATGTATGTGTGCATAATGAGCTACAAGATCAAAATGTAGATGATAATATAATGAAAATGTTTATTCCTTTTGTTTCTAATTATTGAGTAGCTAAAGAAATACATACTAGAACTTGTAGAACATTCATTATTGTTATATTATGAAGTAGATTCAAATGAAAATATAATATACATGTGCATATAACATGTATAGAAAGACATTCCAAAGAACCATCATCAGATATATATATATATATATATATATATATATCATATTTAGAACTCTTTTCCTTTACATTAGAACACTATTTAAAGATATTACAAAGGATTTGTCACTTCATATTATTTATCCTTTCATTTCTCTCAAAGAATTATTTTCATATTATTTAGACTTTCGATATACATGTATTAAATATATTCAAAATTATATACAATATACAAAATGATAAATATCGCACACTTGACATATGTTCATACTCTATGATTTTACATTCTAAGTCTTTTGCCAACACTTTCCCAAACTTAAATAGATGTCTTGTCACAAGACGAAGTCACATGAAGTGTGCCAAATTCTAAATTAGTGGAGTTACTTATGTTGCACTGAGGGGTAGATCTAAAATTATTGCTTGTAGTAATCACTCAAGGTGTCATTTATCAATTTTAACTTATTGTGTATTAATTATCCACCCTTTTGTGTTTTAAAATATAATATACATGTGCATATAACATGTATAGAAATACATTCTAAAGAATCATCATCAAATCTATATATTAATATATCATATTTAGAACTCTTTTCCTTTACATTAGAACACTATTTAAAGAGATTACAAAGGATTTGTCACTTCACATTTTTTAACCTTTCATTTATCTCAAATAATTATTTTCATATTCTTTAGACTTTTGATAAATGACATATATTAAATATATTCAAAATTATATACAATATATAAAATGATAAATATCACACACTTGACATATGTTCATACTCTATGATTTTACATTCTAAGTCTTCCACCAACACTTTCCCAAACTTAAATAGTTGTCTTGTCACAAGACAAAGTCACATGAAGTGTACCAAATTCTAAACTGGTGGAGTTACTTATGTTACGCTAAGGGGTAGATCTAAAACTATTGCTTGTAGTAATCATTCAAGGTGTCATTTATCAATTTTCACTTATTGTGTATTACTTAGCCACCCTTTTGTGTTTTAAACTAAGCAATGCACCAATCTACTACCCTTGAATTTTTTCAATAGATTGGAATGATGAGAAGGCTACCCTTTATGGATTTTCAACTATATTGGCCCCACACCGAATACTTATGGCATTCCCTACTTCAAAAATCTTTAAAATTTTCAAAATTAAACCTCATAATACCTAAAGATAATGTGGCAACATGGAGTGTGTAGCTTGTGTTGAATGAGACTATGATAATGCCAATGTGACTAGAAATATGTCAAAATATGTTGGTGCCATAGAATGTGGTGTTACAAAAAATGTGGATAAAGAATATATGGTTCTAAGCTTAAGTGTGGTAGGTGTTTATTGTGGATGAACCACTCATTACATTGTTTTGGTATCTTTGTTTGTTTGGATTTCTTTGGCCAATTGGGTTGGTGGAATGAATTAGGGTTCATTAATAATTACAAAACCAAATGTGATAAATCTTATTTGAATTACTCTAATCCACTAGGGCACCTTGAACCATGCTAATTAATGTGTATGTAGGATTTTATCACTACATAATGTTTTGGATGTCTTCATCCTATATGATAGTAAGGATGGCCCTATTTCTAATACCCTATATTAAAATTCTTGTTACATTTCCTCTAACCTTTATGTTTAGGGTTATGTATGTATTTTATAAAACATGTTCCTAAGTATCTCATTTTTCCATGTATCCATCTTGTCCATGACATTATCTCTTGAGATAAGAGACTGCTTGGTCACAACATTGATTTGGGTTGGAGTGGATGTAAGATATTTTATGACTATCTTAGTTTTATCTGCCTTGGGTAAGTCATTATTTACATCAATCAAAGTGTCCTATAGATATTATTTTTAATTTGAGCATATTACGAGTGATTTTAGCATCTTATTGAGAAATAGTATCCAAAACTTGGTTGTATTCTTTGAAGATCTTTAAGATTATCTCTATTTAGACTTCAAGTGTTGATCATGTGCTCAAAGCTTCTATAGTTTCTGCATAGCTACCCAATCCTTGGTGAGTCGATAAAGTAATGTAGTCATTTATTTCTCCTCTGACATTACTTGGTATCCCAACATTAGAGTGGCATAGGGCTCTTATTCTCAATGGATTGTAATGACATTTCACTTTATATTCCCTCCCTTTTATAGATTTTCCTACTTTTAATCACTTAACACTTCATATTAAATTTAAATAATTAGGTTTATTACTTTGTCTAATTAAATTTATTGATGTGATGAATATATTTTCATCTCTAATGAATTTCATTTATTGTACATAGCCTAGATCTGACACTTATATCTAATTTGAGAATGACACAATATTTGGAGTTGTTTGTCATTAATTGTCTTGGTAGTTATTGTTGGGTACCTTTATACCATACCTTTTTGTTAGTGCCTCATTATTGAGCTTAATTCATTTCATTACACTTTGCCCAATCTATGCCTTTATAAATACTAATGAGGTTCATTGTATCATCTTCATTTAATCAACTAAGTTAAGTTGATGTCATATCAAACCAAGGTTAGTGTCCAGTGGTAGTCAGTAGTAAGGTATGAAAGATATAAATTGATATTTGTCTATTTGGGAGGAGTTGTAGATCATTTACTCCTAAATATATAATCTACATGATTGAATTGAAATCTAGCCTATAGATTTTAAAATTAAACACTCTTTTTGAATTGGAATGCTTGAAATGGAAACACACTTGTTGTAAAATAAATTATGTTTGAAATAAACACATAATTGGTCTAAGTTGCATAAATTGGATTTGCTTTGAAAGGGAATGTTGTAAAAATTCAAATAATTAAATTAAAGGACATGTGCATTAAACACACATAGTGACTTGTAGCTTATAATTTGTCACATAACACTTTGTAAATGAATGAAAGGAAAAAACACATAATAACATAAATATATAAATACCATAAATGATCTTACTTCCTTGGTTGAGTGGGACCGTGCTCTCCCTTAGAATAACATTAGATCACACTAGAATTGTAGAAATATCATGGAATCAATTATTCATAAATTATGGAAATGCTTACAATGATGGAAGGGCTTAGTTATATACTTTAATTATTTATTTTCTATGTACTCTCATTCTATTTTATACTATTTATTAGTAGGAAGACATTGTTTTTATGTGACAACATTTTTACAATAACTGATAAAAATAGACTAACCTCCTAACAAGACCATAACTAACCATCATATTATTTATTAAAAATAGATAAAAACAACATCCTTTCCACATTTCAAGAGACAAACTGGTAGAAGAGTGATGGAATTGGATTTCATGTGCTATCTTTAGTTGTTACTAGTTACAACTTATAGTTGAAACCATTTATATTCTAGAAATAGACCTTATTACAGTAGTTACAATTTATTTTATCAAAATACTATAAATACTTATGGTTATAAAGACATTAATTTTGGAAAATTTATACATGACTTTTAAAAATGTTCCAAAAATGGATTAGGTTACTTCTTGATCAAGCAGATATGGTTTTCACCATGATGCAAAGTCTTCAAAATGATTTTTGTCAAGCTCTTAAAAGCTTTTAAGACTAGTCTAAGCATATTTGGAGTAATCTAGGCACCTCTAGAGCCAAACTATGTTCTCTAGAGCTAGCTTGATGATCTCCAAAGCTAGACTAATGATCTCTAAATATAGACTAAAGATCATCAGAGCTAGAATGAGTTGATCTTCTGAAGTCCTTTTGTTTTGACAAAACTAAGAAATGGATTAGGATGCTTTTTAATCAAGTGGATATGGTTTTCACCATGATGAAAAGTATTCAAAATGCCTTTTATCAAGCTCTTATAATCCTTCAATACTAATCTAAGCATCTCTAAAGCTAGTATAGGCACCTCTAGAGCTAGACTATGATCTTTAGAGCATCCTAGTGATCTATAAAGATAGACTAGTGATCTCTAAAGCTAGACTAGAGATTGTCAAAGTTAGTCTAAGTTGATCCTCTAAAGTCCTTTTGCTTTGAAAACCTCATTATATGCCTATAGCTCATTTGGATAACCTATAGACATAAAACTAGTGGATTTTCATGCAAAATGTTCAAACAAAAGTGGTGTAAATATGTAAAATTAACTTGTATAGAATAATCAAGGCAAAGTATTCATTTTTTACTTTGAATTAGTAATGTGTTATAGAGTGCAAATCTAAATACACACAATATAAAGGTTATATAGGTAAAAATAAGGTCACCAATCAGATATAATGAGCCATTTTATGGGCTCATCATTTCCCTCACACTTTACCTTTTAGAAGTTCTCTTACAAGCTAGGATCCCCTTTGTTCTCTACTAGATAAATATCTCTCAGTTTCTTACTAAGGTCATAAGTGTCATAATAATTATCTCAATGTAGTTTTATTGTGTTTATGTAACCTTTGTATGATCTAACCTAGGTCTTACACATTTCAAACTATTTTTTTACCTATGATATCATTATTTTCCATGAGAGCATAGGACTAAGAATCTATGGTGGCCTATATTATATGCCAATATATTCTTTCCCATATGTTTTCTCAAATTTTTGTATAAGTATTATGATATATCTAGGTCTCCTAAGACACCATCTAAGATTTTTTGGAGGAATGAAACCTCTTCTTTTAAAACTAATACTCAATGTATCCCATTTTTAATCATAATCAACAAGGGTAGTATTAAAATGACACTAAACATACTCCTTAAAATGAGAGATGAATTTTCCTTAGGATATTTGGACATTGTTCCCTAATATTTTGGAGATATAAAAGACTTAAAAAAGCCATGGCCAACTTATCTATATTAGGGGGTTCAAGCCTCATATAAATCCCAATAGCCTTAATTTATATATTGTATTCTTTTATTCTCTTACTCTAGGAAATTTGATTTTTTGGGGTAGAGGTGAAAGTTTTAATATAAACTTATCTTACAAATAGGTTAATGAGGAAGGATCACATGTGTGCTAGGAGAAAGTTACTATTTACATTTTATCCTCACAAGCTAAATGTCAACCCCTACCATCAAAAACTTGCATGAGAACACATCTAAGCTCATATATAGTACCTATGCTTATCATGTCTTATGAATGCTTCTTGAAATATTTAACATTATTGGAGGTGTCATAGAGTTTTTTGTGATCATCATATGTCATAGTAGTATAAAGGACTTGTGATGTATTAGTCCTCATGATGGTCCTAAAGTGAGAGAGAAAGTTTCAAGAAAGCTTTTAAGGTTCAAATAATAGTTTTAACCCTATTTGATAATATTAAGGTCATATAACAAATATTAAGGTAGTTTAGAGAAAATGAGGTTTTCAATGCTTATGGTTTTAGGCACATTTAAGCTATTTCATGAAGAGAAAATTTTACCAATGGGATGTAAAAGTGGTTAAACCTTGTTTGAATCCATGACGTCATCTAAAATAGTGTGTTTGAGATCATTATTTATCATGTACTCATCTAAGCTTAATTGACACTTGATTTCACCCTTAGAAGCCATCAATTAACCCTCAAATGCCTCATGTGGGTCAATAGGCCTTATAAATATTTATAAAAATGGAATATTCTAATGCTTCATTACTTAAAATGGTCTTGAAAAGGTTTTATTCTCATTATATGTTCATGGTTGTGTTTCATATCCTTAAAAGGCCATTTTGAAACTTATTTCCACTTCCTACCCACCAAGTGGACCCCACACATGCCAATATGTGTCACTCCCACTACCATATCTCATATTTTAAAGTGTCATCTAACTCATGGTTTCCCTCTCTTCATCCTTCAATGGTGGATCAAGGCTTGAAATCTAGAGAAAATGTAGGAAAGAGATTATTTTCATGTGTTTTCTATAGATGTACAAACTTATACAGTCAGATCCATATAGATTGATATCAAATACTTCAATAGGTATCATGTCTAATATTTCAAATAAATTTCTTGGATGGAAGATTCAAAATAGGTCTAAAACTAACCTCTCTCTTCAATCAATTTCCTTTTTAGGCAAGGAAAGGTTCTAGGTTTATGGATAGTATAGATAAGAGAGAGAAAATTGGTCGGTGATCTCTTGGGAAGAGGAAGGGGTATCTTGACCTTACCATCCATGGAATTTGTCTAAAATTTCATGGATTTATCTTTATGAACAAACATTAATAATGTAGCCACTTTAATGAGCTTCATTTATGTAAGGAATTGAAATGGCAATGGTTTTGATGAATATTTAAACTTTGTTTGAGAACTAATGATTTTTATGTGTTATTGATATCCTCATAGCTCATATCCATCACCCTCCACTCATGTTTCACATGTGTAGGAGTGTGGAAGTAAGAAAATATCCATGTTTCCTCTATTTACATATTGTAGTTTGGTTTCTCAAGTTGTAAGAGCTTTAATGAATGAGTATGGAAGTATATTATGTTTCTCAGGTTGGATTATGAATTTATTGAGGCCATTAAAATATTATCTACCTTTCATTTTCAATTGATCCACCCTTAGATCAAGTAGCATCTTCATGATCCTATCTCAAAACTATGATTTCCCTAGTAAGTAGTGTGAGGTTCTTTGCTAATATAGTAGGAAGTCTTAAGGTTGTTTGAAAGGCATATACACAAAATAATATTTCATCCATTATATATTTCAATTCCCCATACTCATCATACCCATATACATGAAGTCATCCTCACCTCTAACCTATTCTTCAATATTAATCCCTCAGTCACTATAAACCCTTCAAGGAAGACCTCAAACATAGGGTGGTCACTATTGAATGGGAGTTTTAGAGACATTGAAGACATCTGAGGATCCATATGGACCTATAGAAGATAATGGAAATGAATACAATAAGGTAGATAGGATCAACACCATTAATCACCTTAGAGATGCTAAACTCAATCAAATGAGCATGCTCAGGACTATGATAGAAGACTTAAGGAATGTTGAGAAGATGTTAATGCTTTTTTAGGATTAAGGGGATTCTAAAGGAAAAAATTAAAATGAGGAGTTAGTTGATATATGATCCCCTTTAAGGAATAATTCACACCAATCCTTCCTTAAAGAGGAACCATATGGTCTAGGCCTAGAAAAAACACCTATAAGACTGATTATAGGTGGGAATTATTTGATCAATAAACCCTAGTAAAAGGGTGAAGAAGCGAATAAGGAGAGTTGAGAAACTATAAAATAATGATGGAGTTTTTATAGATTTTAAAATATTTGAAGGGACTAGAAAAAGGTAACCAACATGACCATGTCACCCAAGGAGTCAAGGAGGTATCAAACTGTTGTTCCCAAAATCCATCACTTGTTTTTCGGACAACATATCAACTATTTTGGTCCTACAGGCCAAAATTATTCCTTTCCTTTTTCAAAAATGTCTTGAGTATCTAAGTTCTTCAATTATTTAATATTTTTTAGCTAAGAGACTCATAGGTTCAACAGGTTTAATGAATTCAATAGGTGAGCTCTCATAAAGGAACAAGTTCCAACACTTAGGCATTTTCAAGGCTGGTTCAATGCCAAGGTTCAAGCAAAAGGTCCATCGACAGGCTTCAAACAAATGGACTAAACCATTGAACCATTAAACCGTGCTTCAAAGGTTCAAAGGTTCAATGAGTTCAAAGGTTCAAAAAAGAGTTAAGCACTCAATGAGTTTGAAGGCTTTGGCAAGTTCAAAGTTTAACCACTTCGAAAAGTTCAACAGCTTCAAAGGACTCAAAGAAAAGAAGACTTCAAAGAAGAAAGATTGAATCATTGAACCATTGAACCTTGAACCAAAATGGTTCAATGAGTTCAAAGGTTCAATGAGTTCAATAAAGTTTGAGAGACTTAGAGGATAAAAAGATTTGAAGAGCAAAGAATGAACCATTGAACCTTGAACCAAAAGAGTTTAGTGTTCAAAGGTTCAATGAGTTCAACAAAAAAGAAAAGGATCCAAAAACTTTGAAGGACCAAAGGATTTAGAGAAAGAGAATGAACTTATGAAATTTGAACCAAAATGGTTCAAAGTTCAAAGGCTTAAAGGTTTAAAGAAGCTTCAAGTGAAGGAAGGAAGCAGAAGATTCTAGAGACAAGTTTGAATAGATGGTTCAACTGAAGAAGAAATGAAGTGATTGAACCAAAGAAGCGATTGAACCAAAGAGCCGATAGGACCACCCAAACCATTGAACCATTAAAATAATGAACTCTCAAAGTTTTAAAGGTTCAAGGTTCAATGTGGTTCAAGCGACTAGCGACCAATGACGTCCCTACAGACGTCAAATTCAAGGTAATAAAAGCATGTTTATTTTCAAATATGGCACAAAACCTTAAAACAAACTCAGCAAATAGCTGAAGAAAGAGTTGAAAGAGCTTGTTGAAGGTAAGAGGATAGCCCAAAAGCTCAAATTACAATAGGAAAGGGGGAAAGCTATAGGAAAGACCAGAAATATCTACATAGGAGTTATTCTAGTAGGTGAAACAATCCACTAGGTGGACCCCAGAGAGCGCAAACACTCAAGGATGTAGCCTATTTTTCTCCATTGAGTAAAGGAGAAGTAGATAGCTACACAAATATTAGGAAGAAGAATAGGTGGCCTATACTTTGGAGGAGACATTTGAGATGAATTAACACACCATAGTTAAGGTCAATGCCCTATTCTAGCATGGCCCCTTGATAGAACTAAAAATGCATTCAAGGCATTGAATGCAACATGGGCCATTCCATGAAACAAAGCACCAAGTCTCTCTTGGTTGTTATATATTGTAATCTCTTATTTTATGCAAAGGAGATCTCTTTATTATAGAAGTGAAACTTTGCCCAAATCAAAAAGTGATTACTGAGACTTTGAGCTCAGATTGTTAATCATATTTCTTTATTTGAATGAGAAAACAAGTGACCTTTCAGACTTTATGCTAGAATAGATTGTGTTATTTAGGAAATTGTTCTTATGTCTATTTCTTAGAAGCATTCTTGTCCATTTAATTTAACAAGTAGAACTAGTGGAAGTAATCAGGAAGGTGTTTTGAAGCTAACTGTGGAGAGACTTTGTGCTTCCAAAATTATCTTTAGCATGTTTGTTTTTCTATTTTTGTGTAAAGGATCTTGGGATGACTTTGTGCCCCCATTGTCCTTCATATATTTCACTCTTTAGTAGTTGAGGTGGAGACTTTGTGCTACACTTCATCTTGCTATGTTACTATGCCCTATTATAATTACTACCAGGAAGGAATTTGGCTATTAATTGAGTATTACTTATGAAAGAAGAGGAGTACCTCTAACAATCACCCAAGATTTTTCTTTTGATCTATGAACATCATCTCTAAAAAAAGAGAGATGGATGGTGTTGTCCTACCCTTTAGTGTTATTTTTAGCTTATATTAATATATATAGTACCTTATAGTTATAGGGAACCTCCCCTTGATGAGAGGAGAGATTTTTCCCCTTTTGATGTGGTAGACTTACACATTTGGCTGATCAATCTCCTTATGCTATGGTTGAAACAACCTATTTTGCCATCAGTTAGCTAGTGACAAAATATTCACCCAACAGTTTTTGGCAAATTTGATGGGGATCATTTTGTATAGTTTGAAGCCTCAAGCTTCAAATTGAAGTAGTCCCTATCTTTATCCATTTTAGCTTTACAATCTGGTATCTCCATACTACACAAGAAGCTAGAAATCTCAAAGTGTTGTTGACCCTATTTTTGAGTTGGTACAATAGAGCAATTTTGATTTGTTTCCTCCATAACCACACCTTCAACGAACTAGGAGTCTTCCTCCTACCAACACCAGGTCACCAATACAAGGCAGAGCTTCATTTCCCTCTGCTAGCAGAGCTTTACCTATACATACTCCACCCAAAAAATTTATTCCCCCTTTCTATATTTATATAATGGCAGCTCAAGGCCCCTAGGGTAACTCTTTTGGACCACTCAATTTAACTCCACCTCTATATGAGCTACCACGTAGTTCAAGGAAAAATTTCTTCAAGTTCTTTGGTGATGGGAGAGTTCACCCTGATGAACATATTATAGCCTTCAGCATAGCCTATGGTGTGATAGGCATGGAGTATGAAGATGTAGCAGTCAGGTTGTTTGTGGAAACATTATAAGGCACTGTAGCAGACTAGTTTTATCATTTATAAGCCCAAACAATGATAGACTAGAACACCCTCAAAGCCAATTTTCAAGCTAGATTCAAGCTTGCAAAAGATGTGCATGCCCTACTAGCCTAGCTCACACAAATGAAGAAAGAGCCTCATAAACCTATGAGGGACTTCATTGCCAAATTTGACAAGTTGAGGAATAGGATTCCTACAATTGCTCAACTGACAGCTGAGAATCTCAAATGTTTCTTCATCAACTCTTAACTTCCTAAAGTGAGTTTCTTGTTGAGATGGGCTAGCCACATAGAACTTGCTGCAGCTCAAGATTTGGCCACTAAGGTGGAAGATGATCTCATTTTGGTCGAGAAGATAAGGAGAGATCCTAATAGAGGTAAATCTTCATCCTTTGAATATCCATATACAAGCACCACTAATCCAATGGTGCAAAAGTTGGCAAATGAGTTGCTAGCTCTCAAAAAGAAAATGGCATAAGGGATGTCTACTCTATCATACTGAGATATACCAAGGAGGACATTCCCCAATCAGTCATACCAAGGCAATGTTGCCATGAATCAAGGGTAGCCAAATCATCTTCCTCTCCCATAGGGGAAACTTGCCATTGAGGTAGCTCTAGCCAACTCAGTAATTAGATACCTTGAAATTGAATCAAATTTTTCTTTCCAACCTGAGTTGAACCTAGAAGATGGTGATGATCTCTTTGTAGAAGACCAAGATGAATTAGTTGATGACTCCAACATTGGTTTCCTAAATTACCAAGATGAACCCAAAAGTAAAGGTGAAGCATTTGATGGATCATATGTTGTATTACCCAGTCCCAGAACTAGTCAGCCTAGCAAGCTGATAAGGGAAAATTAGGGGAGCGATCTCAACCAGTAATTTCAATTGATAAATGGGGGACTACTCTACCTTTTCAATCAAAGGACCCGATAATCACTAAAAAGTTAAGTACATCAAGCATTCCTTCATCTTAAACTTCAAATTTTTAGACCAGTACCACCCCTCCTAAAAACCAAAAGGATGAACTACCTTCCCCTATTCTTAATTTGTTTCAGACATTTGATATAATTGACCATGTCAAGAAAACTAAAATTCAAATGTCTAAATTTGAATTCCTATAATCCAACCCTGAACAGTTGGATAATTTGGTTCAATGTGTAAAGGATAAAACCATCCCTATAAGACTAGTTGTTCCAAAGGTGGATCCCACATCCACCCAAAGTAACCTTGTCATTACTCCTCCTACTGCTCCTAAGAAGATAGAACCATTTTATGTCTCCCTATTAATAAACGGTCACTAGCTAAATAATTGCATCATAGACTCAAGTGCATCTGACAACGTCATGCCCACCAAAGTAGCTGAATCCCTTAGTCTTACATTGACTAAAACTTTTGGGAGATTTTTCTCCATGGAAAACAAACAAGTGCCACTTCTAGGATAGATTAAATATGCCCAGTTTGCATTTATGGCCTTCCTAGAAAAGAGAATTAAGATGATAGTCCTGGTGGCTGACATCCCAGCCTCCTATGACATTCTGCTTATGTAAAATTTATGTAAGGACATTGGTGGAGAATTGAGTATGGACCTATCTAAGGTGAGGATCCCTGTCAAAGGCATCATGCAGAGGCTGCTTCCTGAGAAGGAGGCAAAATATATTGTCACCCAAACATCAGCCTCTGAAGCTCAAATTCTATTTATGCCTTTATGAATGGGTAACTTTTTCTTGACCATAGAGGATGCTCATGTTTCAATAGATGAAAGTCCTATAGGTGGCGATCCAAGAATTGATTCATACAAGACAACATAAGAATTAATAAAGCATAATGCAGGTGTAGAAGGACCCTCCCCTCTAAACAAAGGAAAATCTAAGAAAGGAGCAGTTTTTAGTGGCATATGGATTCTAGAATTTAATGGAAACTACTCTTCTACTGGTGTTGGAGCTATGATTGTTCTAATATCTCCTCAAGGAGATATTTTTCCTTTTTCATACAAGTTGCAATTCAGCAACACCAACAACACTACTGAGTATGAATCTCTATTGCTTGAGTTAAAGGTAGCTCAAGATAGAGGTGTTAAACTCCTTCATGATAAAAGAGATTCTAAATTGATGGTTTGTCAGGTGAGGAACCTGTGTCAAACCAAGAACAAAATATTGCACCATTACCGTAATTTGGTATGGGACTATATTGAAAGTTTTAATGCTTTCAATATATCTGTAGTGCCTAGAGAGCTTCATAGTCATGCAAATTCATTGGCTATCTCTATAACCCTCTTGGTTCCTCACAAAGACTTTAAAGAGTAGAAGTACACTATCGAGCTAGTCTTTTGACCAAGTATGCCTGACAATGCCAATCATTGGTAGGTGTTTGATGCTAACAATCAAATCATGTGTTAGACTAAACTAGAAGAACAATGAATTATGGTAATGGACCATACTATTACATGTCAAAACTAGGTAAAGAAACTCTTCTACAAGATAACAAGGATTCATGATTTTTAGACTAGAAATCAAGTCTTGTTGTGGGGTAAGAGGAGAGAACCAAAAGGAATGCACAAAAAAAATTATTCCTAGTGGAGAGGTCCATTCACCAATCATCACTTCTGGGGAGAAAATGGTTTCTTACTGATATATCAAGATAGAATGCCATTTTCACTATCTCATAGTGGGTGGCATCTAAAGCACTTCAATCCTTGAAGTATCAGATAAGATTAGCTTGTACATATGTATAATTTTTGTATAGTCTTTAGCTTGTTTTATGTTGTTCATTTTCATTTATTTTTTGCACTTTTATTTTTGGGTAGCATGACTCCATATCCCAATGGCATACTTAAAGGCACCAGAGATTATGGATTCTACTCTGATTGTTTTTACAATCAATAGAAGTTCGCCAACTGGAGCCAGCTATTGTTCCCAAAATCCATCACTTGTTTTTGGGACAACATATCAACTATTTTGGTCTTGTAGGCCAAAATTCTTCCTTTCCCTTTTCAAAAATGTCTTAAGAATCCAAGTTCTTCAATTATTAAATCTTTTTTAGCTAAGGGACTCATAGGTTTAACAAGTTTAATGACTTCAATAGGCGAGCTCTCACAAAGGAACAAGTTCCAACACTTAGGCATTTTCAAGGCTGGTTCAATGCCAAGGTTCAACCAAAAGGTCCAACGGTAGGCTTCAAACAAATGGAATGAACCATTGAACCCTGATTTAAAGGTTCAAAGGTTCAACAAGTTCAAAGGTTTAAAAAAGAGTTAAGTGCTCAATGAGTTTGAAGGCTTTGACAAGTTCAAAGTTCAACTGCTTCAAAAAGTTCAACAACTTCAAAGGACTCAAAGAAAATAAGACTTCAAAGAAGAAAGATTGAACCATTAAACCTTGAACAAAAATGGTTCAATGAGTTCAAAGCTTCAATGAGTTTAATAAAGTTTAAGAGACTTAGAGAATAAAAGGATTCAAAGAGCAAAGAATGAACCATTGAACTGTTGAACCTTGAACTAAAAGAGTTCAAAGGTTCAACGAGTTTAATAGAAAAGAAAAGGATCCAAAAACTTTGAAGGACCAAAGGATTCAAAGAAATAGAATGAATCGTTGAAATTTGAACCAAAATGGTTCAAATTTTAAATGTTCAAAGGTTGAAGGAAGCTTCGAGTGAAGGAAGGAAGTGGAAGATTCCAGAGACAAGTTCAAAGAGATGGTTCAATTAAAGAAGAAAAGAAGTGATTGAACCAAAGAAGTGATTGAACCAAGGAGCTGATAGGACTATTTGAACTGTTGAACCATTGAACCAATAAACTCTCAAAGGTTCAAAGGTTCAAGTTTCAATGTGGTTCAAGCGACCAGTGACCAATGACATCCCCACGAACGTCTAATTTAAGGTAATAAAAATCTCATTTATTTTCAAATATGGCATAAAACCTTAAAATAAACTCAGCAAACAACTAAAGAAAGAGTCAAAAGATCCTATTGAAGGTAAGAGGATAGCTCAAGAGCTCAAATTGCAATAGTAAAGAGGGAAAGCTATAAGAAAGACTAGAAATATCTATACAAGAGTTATTCCAGTAGGTGAAATAGTCCACTGAGTGGACACTAGAGAGTGTGAACACTCAAGGATGTAGCCTATTTTTCTCCATTGAGTAAAGGAGAAGTAAACAGCTACACAAATATTAGGAAGAGGACTAGGTAGCCTATACTTTGGAGGAGACATTTGAGATGAATTGACATGCCACAATTAAGGCTGATGCCCTATTCCAGCATGGCCCCTTGATAGAACTAAAAATGTATTTAAGGCATTAAATGTATCATGGACCATTCCATGAAATAAAGTACCAAGTCTTTCTTCATTGCTATATATTGTAATCTCTTATTTTATGCAAAGGAGATCTCTCTGTTATAGAGGTGAAACTCTACCCAAATTGAAAGGCGATTACTAAGACTTTGAGCTCAGATTATTAATCATATTTCTTTATTTGAATGAGAAAACAAGTGACCTTTTAGACTTTATGCTGGAATAGCTTGTGTTATTTAGGAAATTGTTCTTATGTCTATTTCCTAGAAGCATTCTTGTCTATTTAACTTAACAAGTAGAACTAGTGGAAGTAATCAAGAAGGTGTCCTGAAACTGACTGTGGAGAGAGTTGCTACCACAATTGTCTTTAGCATGTCTTTTTTGTTATTGTGTAAAGGATCTTGGGATGACTTTTTACCCCCATTTTCCTTCATATATTTCACTCTTTGGTAGTTGAGGTGGAGACTTTGTGCTACACTTCATCCTACTGTGTTACTACGCATTGTTATAATTACTACCAGGAAGGAATCTAACTGTTGACTGAGTATTACTTCTAAAAGAAGAGGAGTACCTCTAGTAATCACCCAAGATTTCTCCTTTGATCTATGAACATCATCTTTGAAAAAAGAGAGATGGATGGTGTTGTCCTACCCCTGAGTGTTATTTTTAGCTTATATTAATATATATATTACCTTATAGTTATAGGGAACCTCCCCTTGATGAGAGGAGAGATTTGTCCCCTTTTGATGTGGTAGACCTGCAAATTTGGCTGATTAATCCCATTATGATATGGTTGAAACAACCTATTTTTCCCATCAGTTAGCTGGTGACAAAATATTCACCCAACATAAACCACCTCTCATGATTAGTATACTCAATTAGAGGCCTAAAACAACACCTATAGGCTTGAATGTATGAGGAAGCCACTTTAAACAAGAAATATATTTTCAATATGTCTATGAATAATTTGGTATATGGAACAAATAAGATCCACGCTTCACCCTAGCTCTAAAAGAAAGGCAAAGATATCATCTTTCATCTAAATAATATAGTTATGGCCCAAGACTACCACCTATAGGTAGAGCCTTAGGTTTTGATATGAAACATGATGGAATATGCTTAGTGAATAAATCATAAAAAGTGTTTTCAAGGTAATATCCTTAGGTTTAGAGAAGGAAGAGTTAACAAAACCCACATGGGCCTTTTAGGCCTAAATGGACCTAAAATAAGCCTATACACATAGACTAAAGACCTTTTTTATTATTTTAAGAATTGGTTAGGATTTGGAAGCATCTAAGAGAGAGAGGTCATAAAGTGGATAAATTTATTAAGTAAACTACCTAGTTGGTGAGAAAACTTAATGGCCTAACTAGGGTAAAAGGACCTAAAATTGATGCACACAAGCCTATACAGGCAGTCTTAAGGAAATAAGGTAACTCAGTGAGATGTGTAGCCTAACAAGCAATTTAAAATTTATTTATTATTGTTGTAAAATCCTCTTTCATTATATTTCCACCAAACTAGTGATTCAAGCTACCAAGAATGGGTTGTCTCCACTGATGGCTCAGGTAGACCTAGTCACTTTACATAGTTAAAATGCAAGATTGTTATCCACAGATATAGTCATAATCAAGGTAGTGAAGTGTAAGCATAAAGGTAAGAGAAGGAGTCTTTCATTATCCCATAAAATAATTTTATAGTTTCCAAACTAATATATCTTGGTTCCTTGAGAGAAGGAATCCAACAATCTAGATAGACCTATTAGGCCTAAATGGACCTAAATAGGTTTGTGCCTAAATTAGAAGATTTTTGCTTATTTGGTTGACTAATGGAAGTTTATAAGCACTTGAGGGATAGTAATGGAGGTAAATATAAATTAATATTAAATTATTAAACTCCTAATTAAGGTAAAGAGAAGACTGATCTGAGCCACTAGGGCTATGTAAGCTTAACTCTCATCAAACCCTAGGTCTATTGTATGGGTGTGTGTAAGGAGAAGAGTTGGTAAAAGGCTTGGAATAAGGGTTTTTTTTAGTCTAATATTCATATATATGAGTTTAAACCCTTAAATTCTATATTTAAAATATAAAGTCATATTCAGACCCCATATCATTGAACCAAACACTCAGACTAACAATGACATCTATAGGCAATCTCATGAGCCAAATGAAGACAAAGTTGGGGCATGGACATATGAGGAAAGATATAGAATATATGGACTAATTAAGAAATGTTACACAATTATTTTTAAACCCTCTTATTATTTCCTAGTTATATACCTCGTACACTCAACCTTGCACACTTGAGAGAAAATGGCAAGTAATGATGAAAAACCCACTAGTATGTCATTGTAGTCAAGGAAGGGTTTGGCATCAAGATTGTAATGAACACAAAAAATAACTAAGAGGCACCTAAAAATGGTATGGTTAGCTCCCTAATACTTTTGGCTCTACTTGAACCAAGGTGAGAGGACCTATGGGGTAGCTTGCTCACATGGAGAGATTTTACAATTTAACCTCCATAGGGATTTTTGGCACAAGGAATAAATATGACCAGGTTATAACCAAGTATGCATACTTTACCTATGAAGGGTTGGCACATGAAATTCAAAAATGATCTATCATATACAAGCTACTAAAGATAGATGGGAAAGAGAATGTAATCTTCATTCTATAAAATCTTCAATAACAGGGGTTGAATAAAATACTACAATGCTAAAATTTAAAACACAAACTACAAATTCATGTCAAGTACATAAGATTTTGTTCATCAACAGGTAAAATAACACTTGTAATGTGCAAAGGGTTTATTATTTATGGGGTAATATAGGGTAGGATGAGCTAGATAATTATGAAATGGAGGGTGGTGTGATGGTGGTTTCCAAATAGTAGGGTGTCTTGCAATATTTCATGACAATATTCCTCAGCAAAGATGTATAAAAACTCAAATTCAATATAATGGGAAATACCAAATGATCCTTGAAAGATTATAATATACACTGAAACTAGTCTTTAAAATGACTTTCCCTATTGAATCCATAAACTTAGGGTTCCCTAACAAGTTATTTAGTAACATAGTCTAAAATAATGCAGAAAGGGATTTATAATTCAGATTGAAGCCCAAAATGATAACTATTAATGGGCATGGAACAAGATATCTAGTCAAAAATATTTTTAAAATAGATTATTTCACTTCATCAATAGGAAATAGTAAATAACCACAAGCATTTTCATTATCTTGAAAAGAAATATTAAAAACATCAATATTTAAAATTATTGTCATGGGGACAAGCATGGTGAGATTACTATTTTAACAAGGGAGACATAAATATGCTATCAAATCTCACTAATGGATATATAACTACACCCACCTTAGCAAAGGAGACAATATCTACACACAACAATTGATCCTAGAAAAAAATTTGTAGAACCTAGACTTAGAGAAAGCCAAGACCAAAAACAACAACCAATAACATAGTCAGCCAACCTCTTAAATGGAAGACAAGCCTTATATCTATACATTTTAAATCCATTTCAAATCTATAATTTCCAATTTCCCACCAAGATGCTTCTAGCTGGAAAATATTCCTTTACCACACATAAAATCTTCATGTATTTATAAGTAAAATGATTGTTTCAACTACCTTTACAAGAAATGATGGAGATTTGAAACAAACCCCTTGATTTCTTGGATATAAATTATTTTTAATGAGCTAGAAGGATAATATTTGTGTTGGATGCAAACAAACCACTTGTTTTTATGTGTAACTACCTGAAGATGCCCTATAACACTTGTTTGCATAGATAGAACCTATTGGATAGTTGCCCTTCCCTTTATGCATGCCATAAAATAACTTGATTTTGTCATGATTACCTATGAATATTTTGGATCCATGGCCCTTTGAATGATCTTGTTTGGAGTGTCCCACCATGGATTTGTAATCTTATAATTTCTCACTCATGGAGGAACTTGGACAAGCACAACAATGAAACAATGTAAAAGACTTAGGTCATTTTCAAATTTTTACCTTTTGGACTTCAAATTACATTTTATCATTTTTATTTATTTTTATTTAACATTTTAGGGATTCCTTCATATATTTTAATGCAAAAAATGCATTATTTTAATATTTGACCTAATTGAGTAAATTTTGGACCCTCTTGTTAATTTCCAAATTACAAATTTCTAGGTTGGAAATCTTCAAATGAGAACATAAGGGATTAATAAATCTATATTAAATTGTAATGTATTGAGCATTGACTATTCCATTTTTTTAAAAATAATTTTCTCTTTTTATGCAATCTTTATCTGAGGTCACCACCAGATCATCAATTATGCAATAATAAACTCTTTCATACTGGCATGTCAAAAATATAGCATCAAAGTCAACAAGTTACAAGTGCTTTATCATATAAATATTTCCTATGGAGTCATTTTTATAGGCTTAAGTTTCACCCTTGGAGAGGGTTATTTAGGCTCTCTCCAACTAAGTTATAATATCGGGATAACCCCAGGTTGTGGGTAACCTGTGTTGGGATTAAACCTCTGAAGAAGGTTGGCTTCCTCTTTGATGCTCACCTAAAATAAATATAATGCTTCATAAGGAAAAGGGTTAGAGAGGGAAAGGGGTTCCTAACAAAGTTAACTAGATGATGCATCAAATTTAAAAGAGAAACTCCCATAAGCTTGAACCCACAGTAGATTTGCTAAAGGTAATACTAGTTCATATAACCTCAAGATTAAGCTAATTTGCATAAGCATTTCATAGAATAGGTTTAGAGTAGAACACTAATATATACCTGCAAATAGCATTAAAAACTCCCTAAACAAGCTTAGAAAGGAGGACAATGGATGATGAATATTCTCCTTCACATAATGCCATCATGCATAACTCACCAAACTAGATTCAAGGTAGGAGATAGGTAAAAAATGTTTTATATTGCATTAAGAGTTAGTTCTTACAAATGCTTGATAGGGTCAAGCCTAATCAAGCTAAGCATAATTTATATTATTCCAAAGGGTTCCATGCCTCCTAAAAATATAAAAAGTCTAAAATTTGAGAACCTTTACAAAGGAGAATGGAATGAGATATATAGGAGAAGGGGAGAAGAGAGAAAGGATGTCAGAACATGCCATCATAATAAGAACACTTTGTATTAGGTCACTAATTGAACCTAAGCTACCACATTTACTCTTTTGAAAATGAAAGCCTTTCCACCTTTTTGATCAATCAGGACACTTCCCATGGCTTGGTGAGTGGGGAATTCCCCAAAGGTTTCAAGGATGCATTGAATGACCCTAGCTATAGCTCCCAATACTAGACCCTTTCTTAATCTTCTATGCATCTTTTCACTTGGCTTCTACATAAGGATAAAATCCTTACATCTATAAACTTGATTGAGCTTTGATTATGTCTGATTTAGGTGGATGTTTATCAGGATCATGGCTCAGGACTCTCCTTCATTGATTACACAAACCTACTCCATGCTTTGAAACTTGGACCTAGATTAACTATAGATGAAAACCAATCTAAGCTTATTAGTTTTCCTATATTCCATATAGGTATGACATTCTACTTAATGCTTGATCTATTTTAACCATAAATTTATTGACCTTTGATCTTTGTTAGATCTAAAAAACCTAATCTATCTCTATATAGCTTTGATGGCAATGTTTGGTCTTTTATTTATGCATTCTAGTCCAACTCAGATCATGTTTAAGATTGATTTTATATATTTCCACTAGCTTGGGTTGATTTATTTTCCTTGTTCAAGTCAAACTAGTCCATTGACCCTAGTCAAATTTGTCTTGGATTGATCCTTTTCCATTGTCCCTAACTTAGATCATTGACCCTTTTGACTCAGCTCACTCTATTATATTTATCAGTTATGATTGAGTGAGAGCCATGGATCCTCTACCTGAGCTAACATGCTATTACCACTTGGCATCTAAATATTTTCTTCTTGGATTTACTTGATCCCACTTATGTCATCTTTTCCCTCACCTCATTATATTTACTATGTACAAACAAATGCAATCCCTTAGATCTATGTTTCAATTATCAACTCTATCTCTGCTTACACCATGTGTTAAATGTAAATTAATCCTTAGGATCCTACTATCAATCTATCATTTCACATGCTTATACCATGTGGTATCCTCTTGAGCTCTCTAAATGTTCGACCCACTCATGTATGATTGATATTGGATGCTTGATCAAATTCCAACCATTGATCTACTGGGACCCATTATTTGAAAGCCAATGACTAGTTCATGATCTTAGAAAATGAAGATCTGTGGGATGTCATTTAATGTTCATGTGACTATCATTAAAATTCATGTGATCATCAAATTTAATCTCAAAATGAATTTTTTTTTGAGCTTAAACTTGATGTTAGAATGAATGTATTAGTACATAGGTCTAACTTTAGAAGCTTCTAACTTGAACCAGAAAGCTCACACGAGCATGAAAACTTTTGAAGATGTTTATGGCATGTAGATCTTAAATTATACTTGATCCAATAGTCACACGAGGAATTTAAGTGAAGATAAAAAAATTTACAAGTTGGATGGTTTGTTCATTCCTATGTGACATCCTAGTGATGGTCTAGCTCATTTGGTGAAGTATGGGAAACTTAGAAAATTTTGATTAAGGAGCCACTTTTGAACATGCATAACTTCATTTGTCTTTGGAAAAGGATATAGAAATATGCAAATAGAAACTAGGGACTAAGATGAACAAACCTATTTGACCAAATTATTGTGAAACTACTGCACATGTGAGATATGGCCTTGTCAAGATGCTTACTTGGCTCTATTTGAACTTCTTTGAAAATGGCCAAGAATGGAAAAATAATAGAATTTAGCTGAGAGGCTAACTTTGGATCTTCGTATATTTTAATGTACAATGGTAGGTGACCTAAAGTTTGGTACATATGTTCTTGGTAATAAAATTAATAGACCCATATGACCCATCCTTATTGACTTATTCATGCATGTGAGATATAGCATCGGCAAACTACCTGCTCATAACTTATATCACTAGCCCCAAAATATCTAGATTAATGCAATGAAGATCTAGATGGATGTTATATACTTATCAGTCATTCCAAGCACTCTTGGCATCCCATAGGGGCTTATCCTTTTATAATATCCCCATTTTCCCTTTGAAAATTCCCTTTGGAACTTTAGAAAGTGTCCTTCAGATATTTTGTCTTGGTCACTTTCTTGAAAGAAAAAGACCCTTTAAGGGAATTGCTCTGGACCTTTTGGCAAAGAAAATTACCCTTTAGAGAAAGTGTTTGGGATACTTTTCTATAAAATAAACCTTTTAAGAAAATTTATTGGATACTTTACTTTAAAAATTACCCTTTGGGACTTTTGTCTGGTCCACCTTGTTGAATACAAGTACCTTTTGAAAATTCTACTCTGGGCCACTTCCTTGAAAAATTACCTTTCATGACTTTTGCTTTGGACCTTTTCCCTAACATAAATGACCCTTCAAGGAAATTATTTGGGACACTTTAATGTTAAAATACCCTTTGTGAAAAGTGTTTTATCCACTTTTCTTGACAAAAAACCATTCAAAAAAAGTGTTCAAATAATTTTCCTGAAAGAAATAGGTCTTCAAGGAAATTATTGTGGAATAATTTCTTTGAAATAAAAGTTCCTCGTCTTTTTTTTCATAAATTTTGTCCAAAATAATTCATGCCTTTAGAAACTTGTCCTCTGATAATTTATCGAAAAGAATTTAACACTTATCCAAAATAAGGTCTGAAAGAAATTATCTTAGAAAAATAAAAGCTCTAAAGAATCTATCTAAAAGAAAGAACACTTAACCAAAAGACTTGGCCCCAAAAAGGGGGTTTTTACTTCACTTTTCCAAGGCCTATATATTCTTTTAGACTCATGCTTGATCCTTGAAATCTTGAACCCCTTTGAAATCCCCTTTTGATCCACTATTTCACATAAACTCTGCGTAGCTTTTCAGATTAGGTAGAAGCTTGGTATGTGATCCAAAAATTGGCCAACATCTTTAGTGAATCATTGGGGTTACATGCATGTCTATGTAAAATAACCTACCCCCTATGCCTAGTCCAGTCCATTGGGCATGGATTCTCTTCTTTGGATCCAACATATTGACTACCAATCCTGCTCTAACCTCCTTTAAAACAAAAATAAGGACCAAAAAAGAGCAAAATAGAATAGACTTCCCAAGGCACTTATTAAAAAAGAAACTAACCTAAAACAAGGAAAATAAAAAAATGTGCTAGAAGCATCACTTAGAGGAAAGCATCAAAATTAGTCTAATATGTACATGGATGAAATTTACAAGTATATTCCACTTGGGTCAAATGGAAAACTTTGAGATTCATTCACTTGTGATAAAATAGGATAAAAAATATCTTGCCTTTGAGAGCTCTTGATTTGTGAGTTGAGATGCCTGGTTGTTGATCCCTTTGGCATGCTCTCAAGTAGATGAAATGGGACAAACATGTCTCCAATTCAAACATACTAGTCCATTTATTCAAGGCATGACTCATATTAAACTATAGAATCATCTACAACCTTCTCATTTGATGGCTCAAATTTATGTTTTGAATGAAGCAAAACATGTGATGGATCCTCTAAACTAATGATTGGTTGACTATCTAGGCTTAGGAAAAAAATCATCTAGTCTTCACAAAAGGTATCTTCCTCTTGGTCATCTAAGATAATTCTAACTTCAACATCATCCTTTCTTTACTTGTTCTAAATTGAGTCATATGGTAGTTCATCAATCCACCTCAGGCCCAAAATGTCATGTTCTTATGGATCTGAATCTAACCACTCTTCTTCATTATTGAAGCCATTAGTACTACCTCTAAAAGATAATTCATCTTGAGATTGGTCATTTTCTTCAACCTGATTGGCAAGTTCATATTTAAGATCTAGAGGAGGCATAGGCTAGTTTAGAAGCTCTACCTAATCCATGAATTCATAGTATAGTTGTTGTCAGGCTTCATCTTGATCCTCTTTTTTCTTTAATTCTTCTTCAAGCTCATTTATGACCTTTCCAACATGATCAATTGACTGATTGACAATATCAATCTTTGCATCTTGCTCATTTTCATCTTTAACCATGATAAAAAGAAACTCTTGGGACCAAACAAAGTCCTCCCTACTCTTAATCACATATTTTCTATCCACATCTCCAAAAGTGAAGGCATCAATACTACCTTCAAACTCTAAAATATCAAATCCATGTCAAGAGGTCATATCAAAACTTGACTCTTTCCCTTTAAGTAAAGTGAACTATCTATCATGATCTCTCAATCATAGATACTTGTATTTCCCTCTTTAGGCTCAACTTTGACTACAAGCTTCTCCTCTATTCTTTGTAAAATAAGTTCTTCCTTCATGAGGGAGATGGTGGGAGGGTGAGTAAGTTCACCATCTAAGCACTTTCAAAGCTATTTTAGGAAGTTCTTGAAGGAGGGGGAGAGAGTCTTGAAACTCTTGTACACCAAGCTCATTGAGTTGAGTTACGGTTGCTTGATTCATTTCTTGCACAGCTAACCCTTCCTCTACTAGGATTGGCTCTTGGATTGCTTCAACTAACACCTCCTTCTTTTTTATGCCCTTCTGAATTGATTTTCATGATGTAAATGAGTATGTAACTAACACTTTTACTTCCTTTCAGATGGTTATAGGAGAGGGTGGCCTTACAAGTGAGGGCATGATATAACCAGGGTCAAAAGTTTTGGAGAAAATCCATGATGGGATGACTTAATGTCCTTGAGTGGAAATGGGCATAGGGGTAGGAGAGGGAAAATTGATTGGCTCAAGCTTGACATACTCTTTATCCCATTTATCAAACACTTCTTCAATGGGCAATACCCACCCTTTCATCTCTTGCTTCTCAACTTGTGGATAGTCAACTTCTTCAATGGATGCCCAAACATTCTAGAACTATTACAAGAAGATATTTATCCCTTACATTAAAAATTAAAAAGGATATATGTAGAATGCATCTAAAGGATGATATGTAGAAGAACAACATAAAAAATCCTTCTAGATATTTGGACCTTAGTCCCATCAGGCATGCCAAAAACTATTATAGGCTTAATTTTCACCCTTAGAGAGTGTTCTTTAGGCTCTCTTGAACTAAGATATAATATTGGGATAACCCTAGGCTATGGGTAACCTGTGTTAGGGCTAAACCTTTGGAGAAGATCAAATTCCTCTTTGATGCTCACCTAAACTAAAGCTAAACTAATTATTTATAAGGAAAAGTGTTAGAGAGGGAAAGGGGTCCTCAAAATGTTAACCAAGTGATGCACCAAATTTAAAAGATAAAATCTCATAATCTTGAACCCATACTAGATCTGCTAAAGACAATACTAGCTCACATAACTTCTAGATCAAGCTAATTTGCATAAGCATTTCATAGAAGAGGTTCAAATTAGAACATTAATCTAGACTTACAAACAACAATAAAAAATCCATAAATAAGCTCAAAAAGGAGGACAATGGATGAGGAAGATTCTCCTTCACACAATGCCATCATGCATAACTCACCAAACCATATTCAAGGTAGGTGATAGGTAATAAAGTCTTATATTGCGTCAAGAGATATTTCATATAAATACTTGATAGGGTTAAGCCTAATCAAGCTGAGCATACTTTATAGTATCCCAAAGGGTTCCCTGTCTCCCAAAAAGATAAAAAGTCTAAAATCTAAGAACCTTTATAAAGGAGAAGACAATGAGATATATAAGAGAATGGGAGAAGAGAGAAAGGATGTTAGAACATACCATTAGAACAAGAACACTTTATCTTATATCACTAATTGAAACTAAGATACCACATTTTTTCCTTATCCAATGAAATCCTTGCCACTTTTTTTATCAATCAAGACACTATCCATGGATTTTTTAGTGAGAAATTCCCCAAAGGTTCTGAGGATGCATCAAATGCCCCTAGCTATAGTTCCCAACACTAGACCCTTTCTTGATCTTTTATGCATTATTTCACTTGTCTTCTACATAAGGACAAAATAATTACATCTATAAACCTAACTAAGATTTGATTATGTCTACTTTGGGTGGATATCTATCAAGAGCATGGATTGAGATGCTTCTTCATTGATTACACAAACTTGTTCCATCCTTTGAAACCTAGACCTAGAAACTATAGATGAAAACCAATCTAAGATTATTAGTTTTCATATAGTACATTTAGGTACAACATTTTACTCAATATATGGTCTAATTTAGCCACTAACTTATTAACCTTTGATCTATGTTAGGTCTAAAAAACCTAATCTATCTCTGTAGAGCCTTGAAAATAATGCTTGATCCTTTGTTTATGCATTTTAGTCCAACTTAGATCATATTTGAGCTCGGTTCTATATATTTCCACTAGCTTAGGTCGATTTATTTGCTTTTCTTAAGTTGAGGTGGTCTATTGACCCTAGTCAAAATTATCCCAACTTGATTTTTTTCCATTGGCTATCAAAACTAACTCTAATCATTAACCCTTTTGACTCAACTCAATCCATTAGATTTTCCATGTATGATTGAGTGAGAGCCATGGATCCTCTAACTAAACTAACACATTATTGACACTTGACATCCATGTATTTAGTTCTTAGATTTGCTTGGTCCCACTTACATCATCCTTGCCCTAGTTCTATTAGATTTTCTAGGTATGAACAAACATGATCCCTCATATCTATCTTGGAATTATGAAATTTATCTCCACTTATGCCATGTCTCAAACATGCATTAATCCTAAAGATCCTACTATCAATATGTTAGTTCACATGCTTACACCACATGATGGCCTCTTAAACTCTCTAACTATTTGAGCCACTCAGGTATTGTTGATCTTGGATGCTTGATCAAATGCCAACTTTTGATCTATTGGGACCTACTATTTGAAATCCAATGGCTAGTTCATGATCTTAAAAAATGATAGTCTGTAAGACATCATTTGACATTCATGTGATTATTAGACATAGTCATTGAGGTCTAAATAATTGTCATTGATGTTAAAGTTAGCATGTGTCATCATGCATTAATTTCAAAGGTTGATTTGAATAGCTTATGGTATAAATCAGGTTTGTGAAGTGATTTTACTTATAAAATAAGTAAATCAATGCAGAGAACTTGACTTAGTCTTGTGGTATAAATTGGGTTTCTAGAATGGCTTTACTTATCTCATGTTTATAATTTGAGTAGTCTCAAGAACCTGAATGGGTCTAGTGAAGTAAATTGAGTTTCCATAATCAATTTCATAAGCTAAGTAATCTCAAGAACCCAAATGGGTCTAGAAGAGATGATCAAGTTTTTAGAATGACTTATTTGCTCTCATCTTTATAATTAAAGCAATTTGAAGAACCCAAATGGGTCAAGCAAGAGTTAATCATGGTTATGGAATGCTTTATTTCATTCATTTTTATAAGTTGAGAAAAGTAAAGAAACTAAATGGGTCTAGGTGAGTTAATCAGATTTATGGAATGACTTAATTTCTTTCATGTTTATGAGTTGAGCAATGTCAAGAACCTAAATGGGTCTAATGAAGTTAATCAGGGTTATGGAATGACTCAACTTCTTTATAAATTATAATTCAAGTAATATGGAGAACCCAAAATGGTCTTGAAAGAATTCTTTCAAAAAAATGGTTACATCTTTTTTGAAAAAATTATTCCATATTTTTTTTGAAGGGGTCATTGCAAAAAGTTTGAAGGGAAAGTGGACTTAAACCAAGTTTCTGAAGGGTAAGTGGACCATTCCAAAAATGATGAAGGGATATTTTCAAGAAGTTTGAAGGGTAAGTAGACCATTTTAAAAAAGTTGAAGGGATCATTTTAAGAAATCTGAAAGGCAAGTGGACCATTCAAAAAGCTAAAGGGATCATTTCAAGAAATATGAAGGGTAAGTGGACCATTCAAAAAAAATTAATGGATCATTTTAAAAGGTCTGAAGAGTATAAGGACCATTCAAGACTTCTAAAGGGACTATTACAAAAAACCCAAAGGGTATGTGGACACTTGCAATGTTTTTGAAATATCCTTATGAAAAAATCTGAAGGGTACATCTCAAAAGTTTTTAAGGACATTTCATCAAGGAAGTTGTCTCATAGCATTTTGTCAAGAAAATTGCATGAGACAAAAAACTTGAAACAATTTTTCTGAAGGATATGCTCTAAAGGGTATGTGCCAAAAATAAAAGTCCTGAAGGACCATTACAAGTTTTTAAAGGGTAACTTGAAAGAAGCTTTAAGGCAAGTTAAAAGTTGAACAAGTCAGAAGAGATCAAAGGAGTGAAATCATCTCAAAGAAGCTGAAGAAAATGAGATGAGATCAACATGCCAAAGTTTAATGACCAAATCCAAGATAAAGATCATGCCTCTTTAGAGATAAAATGGCACACAAAAAGCATGATTAGAAAGATCCAATGAAGTGAGGTAGAGTCAATAAAGCAAAGGTGATCAATGGTTAATGACATAATAGTAGGCTAAAGATTGAGCATATTTGAGATAATCAAATGGAGTAAAAGCTTTCATGAATGTAGCAAAAAGTGAGATGAAATAAAATCTACCAAAGGTTAACATCTAACTTGGTTAATTCATGCTTCTCTAAGAACTTGATGAAGTAATTCAATTTAAAAAGTCTAGCATGATGGTTGAAGGAATTTTAATTAGTTCTTCTTGTAAAAATGGCTATTATTTTTAGTCATCTATATATTTCAAATGTTTTAAACAAAGTGATGTGATGCAAAATTCTAAAGTGACAAAAAATAGGGAAGACAAATAGTCATATTCTTTTTTTGGAATGAGAGGAATTTGAGCTATAGGTGTAGATATATGAAACTTGTCTGACCATGGAGGAGTAGTGTCAAATTGGAGAATATCTAAGTGTCAAAAGATAAATTTATACACAGAGAAAGGGTGCAAGAAGAGTGAAGGATACACAAAAGTGTGTTGAAGGAGAAATGAGTAGTTGTAGATTGGACCTACAATAAAGAATTGAAACTTGAATTCTTTTATGAATCTAATTCATTAACTTAAATTATAATTCAATTATCTGATTAGTTGGTGCCTTAAAATAGAACTAGGTTGGTGCTCAGTATAGGGAGTGGGTACTTCCTTAGATTTTGTGATCTTAAATTTAGGGTATTGGTGTCTCCTTGGGATGGGTGTTCTAAAATGTAACTAGTGAGGTTCTGTCAGTAAGACAAACTTTGTGAGGCTAGACTAGAATAGTAGATTCTATCAGCATTCTCACCATGGTTTTTCCCTTTGGGTTTCCATGTATAAATCAGGTGTTATGTGTTGTGCTTCTATGCATGTGATATATTTCTCTAATTTGTTTAAGTTTACATTTGTTTAACATTCATCTTTAAAGTTATAAGTAACTAGGTTTTGAGATCTACCGATTTACCCCCCCCCCTCTTGGTAGATAGGTGTGTTCAATAATTGGTATCAAAGAAAGGTTCCTAGAGATAAACTTAAACAGCTCAGGTGATTCTTGGAGTCTAAACACAAAATGACCAGTCATGAAGGAACTTTATCAAATAAGGAACCTTTGTTTGATGGATTTAACTATGCCTTCTAGAACATAAGGATGGGGCATATTTGAATTATTTGGGGTGTGATGTCTGGATGTTAGTTTAAAATGGATACAAACCCTCTACAATTCTTTTTATTGATCTAGTAGCGAAAAAGGCATGTGAAAATAATGTTAAAGCAAAGAATGACATTCTTTGTGGGTTGTCAAATAATGAGTTTGTCAAAGTGATGCACTGTCAAAGTGCAAAAGACATATGGGTAAAATTGAATATCATCTATGAAGGAGATGATAGAGTAAAACAAGCAAATCTTTAAACTCATAAGGGACAGTTTAAAAGCCTCAAGATGAATGAGGATGAGAATATTGTAGATTAGCTTCTTAGTGTAGATGAGATTTTTAATGCAATAAGAGGACTCAAATAAATAATGGATGAATTAGTTATTGTTAAAAAGGTTTTATGATCTTTGAAAATAAAGTATGATTCTAAAATTTCTACAATTGAAGAAGCAAGAGATCTAAACAAGGTCACAGTAGATGAGTTACATGGAATTTTCACTGCATATGAGATGAGGCTGGGAGATGCTGAGTCATCCAAGAGAGAATTTGCTTTCAAATTTTCCAAGCAAAAAGAAGAAGAATAAGCTCCTAATTCTAAATTTGAGGAGGTTGATGATGTAGAGGCCAATTTCATCAGAAAGTTGAAGAAGGGCTCAAGTAAATACAAACATAATTTACCTTTTAAATGTTTTAATTATGGAAAGATAGGTCACTTTGCTGCTAAATGTCCACATAAAAAGAAGGATGACTCTAATTCAGCTAAGAAAAATCAAAAGGAGAAATCCTATTATCCCAAGAAGAAGAAAAGCTTCTTTAAAAATAAAAAGGGGTTGTACTCAAAAGAAGATAGTGACTCGATTGAGGACAACAGTAGTTCAAGTGATGAGCATGATAGTGATTTTATGGCCAAACAAAACTAAGTTATATTCATGACTTATGAATCAACTTATTTATGCTAAGAATAAGAGGACTTGATGATGATGATCATGAAGAAGGAGGAGAAGTAAATTTGGAATATGAACTCATCTATGCTTTAAAATAAATTGATAAGCTTATAAAAAAAAATTAAATAAAAGAAGCTTAGTCAAAAGGAGTTTCAAAAATTAAATAAAAGAAATGAGGAGTTAGATCAACTGATAGTGATCTTGAAGACTCAAGTTGAGGTGGCAAAGAGGATAGAAGATGTGGTCAAAATTGATTTGCAATAAAAATGCTTAGAATAATTGAAAATGGAGGAAGAAATTAATTACCTAAGAGAAAAGCTCAAAAAGGCCAAAGAACAAATTGATAAAGGCCTAAAACTGAAAGGAGGATTTATTATACAGGATGAGATGATTAGCTCATAAAAACCCACTAATGAAAGATTAGGTCTTGGATATGAGAAAGGCAAGAGTCCTATGCTGAGTAAAATTGGGAATCTATATGAAAACTTCAAGGCTACATCAGAATCAAGAATTAGAAAAGAAGAAAAGCACATTCTTGAAGAGAAGAAAAAAAGTAATAACTCTGATCCTATAAAGCCTAAGGTTGTTGCTACAAAAATAAACATAATATCAAGGAATAAGAATAAAATAGAGCTCAAGAGACCTCATTTATATTCTCAAAGGAGAATGATAACTAGGTATTCTTCATCATTTTATGGTTATTGTTATAGCTATAAATAATTTGGTCATAAATCAATTCATTGTAAGATTTTACCTAAGAGAAGGATAAGTTCTTAAGTAATAATTCATTTGCCCCTCTACTAGATCTAGATATTTTATGCTATGACTGTAATAATTTTAGGCATATATCAAAACATTGTAGAATAAAACTTGTTAAATCAAAGTCTAATAATGCAAAAAGGGTTGATACTCCTAAAGAGAATAAAGGCTCACAAATCAATATCATAACAAAGAAAAGTAAATTCAAGAAGCCAAAGGAGATATAGAAAAAGAAAAATCAATCTATGATCACCCAAAAAGTGTTGCATGTTAAAGAGAAAAATATATGGGTCATAAATAGTGGTTGTTTAAAGCATATGACTGGCGACAAGAGTAAGTTCAACAATTTGAGCTGGTACAATGAAGGGACTACCAATCTGGGAGATAATACCACAATCAAAATCAGAGGTAAAAGAGCATTGCACATTGATGGAAAGCTCCTTACACATTATGTTCTTTATATTAAAGGATTAAAACATAATCTATTGAGAGTTAGTCAGATGTGTGACAATGGATATAAATTCATATTTGATGTTGAAGGTTCTGAGCTAAGAAGGTCTAGTAAAATAGTTTCTCAAGTAAAGAGGATTGAAAGAAATATATATAATTTGATTGAATTAAATAATACAAATTGTCTCATGGGAAAGATTGATGAGAGTTGGTTATGGCATAAAAGGAAGGGCCATGTTAAATTTGATAATTTAGTCAAAGTAAGTTCTAACAAATGTGTAAGACACATGCCAAAGATATTCAAGCCTACAGACACATCATGTAGAGAATGTTAGCTCAATAAGCAAACTAGAGTCTCATTTTAAAATAAATAATATTCAACTACAAAGCCTCTACAGATAGTTCATATTGATATTTGTGGGCCAACCAAGACAAGGGGATCCAAAAGAGTGTATTACTTCATTTTGTTTGTAGATGACTACACTAGAATGACATGGGTAACTTTCTTAAAGGACAAGTCTCTATCCTTTGAGAGATTCAAGATATTTAGAGCCATGGTTGAAAATGAAATTGGTAGAAAGATCAAGTGCCTCAGATTTGATAAAAGTGGTGAATTCACTTCAAATGGATTCATAGAGTACTATAAGAAGCATGAAATTCAAAGACACTACTCAATTGCAAGAACTCCACAGAAAAATGGAATGGTTAAAAGGAAGAATAAGACTATCAAGGAGATGGCTAGAATAATGCTAAAAGAATCAAATGTGTTAGATGGTTATTGGAGAGAGGCAGTCCAGATAGTCATATACATATTTACCCAAGTTTGGTTGAGAGTAAACAATAATAAGAATCCATACGAACTGTGGTATGGAAATCCTACTTCCATCAAGTACTTCAGAGTCTTTGGTAGCAAATGCTATATTCAAAGGAAAGAGAAAAGGCTAGGAAGTTCTGAATTTAGGTGTGATGAGGGAATATTTATTGGTTATTCTACTCATATAAAAGCTTATGTCTACTATAATAAAAGACTTCATAATCTAGTAGAGAGAATTCATGTTAAATTTGAAGAGAATCTCAATGAAGTGACTGAACCTATAAAGGAGATCAATATTGAAGAGATGAAAGAAGAAGAGGATGAAACATCAGATAATGAAGAAGAGTTAAAGAAAAATTAAAAGATGCCTCCCAAGTTTGTTCAAAAGGATCATCTTAAGGAGCAGATCATTGGAGACATGAAAGAAGGATTCCAAATAAGGAGAAGGGTAGTAATGAGAAAAGAATAGGTAAGTTTTGCTTTACTATCTAAAATTGAGCCCAAAAACTATGTTGAGGCTAGCAAAGATGAGAATTGGCAAAAGGCCATGGATGAGGAACTAAGTCAAATAGAAAAGAATAAAACTTGGTAGCTAGTTCCAAGACCCACAAACAAGAATGTCATAGGCACAAAATGGGTCTTTAAAAACAAGTTGAATGAAGATGGAGATATTATGAGAAATAAAGCTAGACTTGTGTGCAAAGGATATGCTTAGGTAGAAGGAATAGACTTTGAGGAGACACTTTCCCTAGTGGCAAGATTGGAAGCCATCTGAATTTTTTTAGCATTCTTAGTCTTTAAGAATTCTAAAGTCTATCAAATGGATGTTAAGTCAGCTTTCTTAAATGGAACCTTGGAAGACATCTATAGTGAACAACCTAAAGGTTTTTAGCTAACAGATGAAGAAGACTATGTGTACAAATTGAAGAACACTATATGGTCTAAAATAGGCACTTAGAGCATGGTATTCAAGGCTAGATTAATATTTACAACAATAAGGTTTTATCAAAGGATGTGCAAAGAGCAACTTGTATATTAAAGTCTAAAAATAGACATATGTTTATCATAGTTATCTATGTTGATGACATCGTTTTTGGTGGCAACAACAATAATATGTGCAAAGAGTTTGAAAATCAAATGTAATAGGAGTTTGAAATGTCCATGCTGAGAGAAATTTTATTTTTTCTTGGCTTATAGGTTTCATAATCCAAAGAAGGGATATTTATATCTTAGACCAAGTATGCGAAGGAGATACTCAAGAAATTTAGTATGGAGGAAAGTAGACTAGTTAGCACTCCCATGATAACTGGATGTAAATTGAGCAAAGGTGATGAATCACCTGAAGTGAATCATATAATGTATAGGTAAATGATTGGTAGTTTTCTATATCTTACTGCTACAAGACTAGACATTATGCAAGTTGTATGCATGGTTACCATATTCCAAGCTACACCAAAAGAAACACATGTAAATGTAGTAAAGAGAATCTTCAGATATATCAAAAGTATAGTAGACTATGGTTTATGGTACCCTTCAAGTGATGATTTCACTTTATCAGCATACACAGATGTTGATTGGGTTGGAAGCATAGATGATAGAAGAAGCACTAGTGGTGGTGCATTCTTCTTAAGTAATAGACTTGTCTCATGGCTGAGAAAAAAACAAGAGTTAGATACTCTATCTATAATAGTAGAATATTTTTTAGTAGTGACATGTTGGACACAAGTGCTTTGGATGAAACAAACACTAAAAGACATGAAGGTGGAGTTCAAAGGACCTTCACATTCTATGTGACAGTTCAAGTATCCAAGAATCTAGTGATGCATTCTAAGACAAAGTATATATAAATTATCATTTTCTAAAAGAGAAGGTTGTCAATTAAGAGGTTACATTAGAATATATACCAACACAAGATAAAATTATAGATATATTGACTAAATCTCTATCTAAGGACTAATTTGAATATCTGAGATAGTGGTTGGGAGTAGTGGATCCCACGTCACATCACTAGTTTCTAGTGATAGGGCATGAATCTAGGGGGAGTACTGAAGAAACATTATTAAATATTAGATTAAGAGAAAAGGTAGCCTATTGAGAAAGCTATAGTCGCTTTGCTAGTTTTTGACAAAGGAGGTGACAAAGGGGAAGTTCCTCATAAAGTATTCTTACTTATCAGGTCTAAGGATCAGAATAACCAAGATACCAAGAAAGGATTAGGTTATTGATAGATTATGGAAGAGAATCTTTATCATTAATGTCAAAGGGGGATAAAGAAAAATATAGATAAAATATTTAAGGCATTATGATGATGAGTGATGAGTTACCATCAATGATAAAAGGGGAGATTATTGGACATAGTCATTGAGTTCTAAAGAATTATCATTGATGTCAAAGGCATCATATGCCATCATTCATTAATTTCAAAGGTTGAGTTGAACAACTTGTGGTGTAAATTAGGTTTGTGAATTGATTTTACTTATAAAATAAGTAAAGCAATGTAGAGAACCCAACTTGGTCTTATGGTGTAAATTGGGTTTCCAGAATGACTTTACTTCTCTCATGTTTCTAAGTTGAGCAGTTTAAGGAACCTAAATGGCTCTAGCAAAGTAAATCAGGTTTCCAAATTAACTTTACTTCATTCAATTTCATAAGCTAAGTAGTCTTAAGAACTTGAATGGGTCTAGCACAGTTGATCAGGATTATAGAATGACTTATCTGCTCTCATCTTTATAAATCAAGAAATGTGAAGAACCCAAATGGGTTAAGGAAGAGTTAATCAAGGTTATGAAATGCTTTACTTCATTAATTTTTATAAGTGGAACAAATTCAAGAACCTGAATGGGTCTAGGTGAGTTAATCATGTTTATGAGTTGAGAAATGTCAAGAACCTGAATGGGTCTAATAAAGTTAATTAGGTTTATGGAATGACTTAACTTATTTCAAACTTGTAAGCCAATCAATATGGAGAACCCTAAATGGTCTTGAAATAATTCTTTTGGAAAAATGGTTAAGTCTTTTTTGAAAAAATCATCTCGAACAAAAATTCCAAAGGGGTCATTGCAAAAAGTCTGAAGGGCAAGTGAACCCAAAGAAAAGTTTTTGAAGGGTAAGTGGACCATTCCAAAAATGTCAAAGAGATATTTTCAATAAGTCTGAAGGGTAAGTGGACCATTTACAAAATTTTGAAGGGATCATTTCAAAAAATCTAAAGGGCAAGTGGACCATTCAAGAATTTTAAAAGGATCATTTCAAAAAGTTCAAAGGGTATGAGGACCATTTAAGACTTTTGAAGGGACTGTATAAAAATACCAAAGGGTATGTGGACACTTGAAAAGTTTTTGAAATATCCTTATGAAAAACACCAAAGGGTACATGCCAAAAGTTTTGAAGGACATTTCATTAGGGAAGTTATCCTGAAGCATTTTATCTGGAAAATAATTTGAGACAAAAAACCCAAAACAATTGTTCTAAAGGATATGTTCCAAAAGGTATGTGACACAAACAAAAGTCCTAAAGGACCATTACAAGTCTCTAAATGATAAATTTGAAGAAGATTTAAAGCAAATTAAAATTCAATCAAGCTAGAAGAGATCAAAGGAGTGAAAGCATCTCAAAGAAGATAAAGAAAATGAGATGACATCAACATGCCAAAGTTTAATGACCAAAGCCAAGATAAATATCATGCCTCTTCAGAGATAAAATGGCATGTAGAAATCATGATTAGAAAGATCTAATGAAGTGAGGTAGAGTTAGTAAAGGAAAGGTGATTGAATGGTTAATGACATAATAGAAGGCTAAATATTGAGCATATCTGAGATAATCTAATAGAGATAAATCTTTCATGAATGCAGTGGAAAGTGAGATGAAATCAAATATGACAAAGGTTAATGTCTAACTTGGTTAAGTCATGCATCTTCAAGAACCTGATGAAGTAAGTCAGTTTAAAAAGTTTGGTGTGATGGTTGAAGGAATTTTAATCATTTTTTCTTGTAAAAATGGTTATTATTTTTAGTCATCTATATATTTCAAATGTTATAAACAAAGTGATGTGATGTAAAATTCCAAAGTGATGAAGAACAGGGAAGACAAATAGTCATATTCTTTTTTTGGAATGAGAAGAGTTTGAGCCATAGGTGCAGATATATGAAATTCATCTGAGCATGGAGGATTATTATCAAACTAAATAATACCTGAGTGTCAAAAGATAAATTTAGACATAGAGAAAGGGTGCAGGAAGAGTGAAGGATACACAAAAGTGTGTTGAAGGACAAATGAGTAGTTGTAGATTGGACCTGTAACAAAAAATAGAGACTTGGATTCTTTTATGAATTTTATTCATTAACTTAAATTATAATTCAAGTATCTGATTGGTTGGTGCCTTCAAATAGAACTAGGTTAGTGCTCAGTATAGGGAATGGGTGATTCCTTAGAGTTTGTGCTCTTCAAGTTAGGTGATTGGTATCTCAATGGGATGGGTGTCCTTAAATGTAACTAGTGACGTTCAGTCAGTGAGACAAACTTTATGAGGTTGGATTCGAATAGTAGATTCTAACAACATTCTCATCATGGTTTTTCCCTTTAGGTTTCCACATATAAATTAGATGTTATTTGTTGTCCTTCTATTCTTGTGATATATTTCTTTGATTTGTTTAAGTTTTCATTTTCTTAACATTCATCTTGAAAGTTGTAAGTAACTAGGTTTTGAGATCTACTAATTCACCCCCCTCTTACTAGATAAGTGTGTTTAACAATGATCATCAAATTTAAGATCAAAAGGAATTATTTTTTTGAGCTTAAACTTGATGTTAGTAAAAATTTATTACTAAACATTTCCAACTTTAGAAGCTTATAAATTGAACATGAAAGCTCACACAATCTTGAAAACTTTTGAGGATGTTCTTTCCATGTAGATCTTCAATTATGCTTTATCTATTGGTTGCATGAGGATTTTGAGTGAATTCCATTCATTCCTATGTGACATCTTGGTGATGGTCCAAATCATTTGGATAAGTATCAAAAAACTTAGCAAAATCTAATTGAGGAGCTAATTCTGAACATGCATAACTTAATTTGCACTTTAGCGAAGAATCTAGAACCCAGTGCATAGTAACTTGGGACTAAGATGAAAAAAATATGTGACCACTTTCCCTTGAAACTACCACATATGTGTGATATGGCCTTGTCAATATGCTCACTTGGCTCTGTTTTAACTTCATTGAAAATGGCTATGGAAAAATAATGGAATTTGGCTGACAGGCCAACTTTGGATCTTCATATATTTTGATGCACTTTGGTGGGTGTCATGAGGATTGGTGCATATATTCTTGGGAATAAAATGAATAGACCCATATGACCCATTATTTTTTACTTTCTCACATGTGTGAGATATAATGTCAGCAAACTACCTACTTAGAATTGTCGTCACTAGCCCCAAAATGTCTAGATAAATGCAATAAAGAACCAGATGGATGTTATGCTCTTCTATGTCATTCTAAGAACTCTTGGCATCCCATAAGATATTGACCCTATTTAATATCCCCCTTTTCCCTTTAAAAATTCCCATTAAAACTTTGGAAAGTGTCCTTCAAATATTTTGTCTTGGTCACTTTCCCAAAATAAAAAGACCCATTAGGGGAATTGTTATGGACCTTTCAGTGAAGAAGTACCCCTTAGAGGAAGTGTTTGAGACACTTTTATAAAAAAGAGACCTTTTGATAAAATTTATAGGACACTTTGCTTGAAAAATTTCCCTCCAGGACTTTTCTCCTATCCACCTTATTGAAGATAAGTACCCTTCAAAAATTTTGCTTTGGATCACTTCCTTGAATAATGACCTTTCAGGACTTTTGCTTTGGACCTTTTCCCTGAAAGAAATGGACCTTTGGAGAAATTATTTGGGACACTTTCTTGAGAAAATACCCTTCATGAAAAGTGTTTTGGCCACTTTTCTTGACAAAAAACCCTTTGGAAAAAGTGTTTGGATAATTTTCCTGAAAGAAATAGGTCTTCAGAGAAATTGTTGTGGAATAATTTATTTGAAAGAAAAGGTCCTCATATGGACATTTTATCCAAAATAATCCATGCCTTATAAAAATTTGCCTCAAATAATTTGTCTAAAATAATTAAATACTTAGCCAAAATAAGGTCTGAAAGAAACTAGCTTAGTAAAATAAAAGCCCGAAAGAATCTATCTGAAAGAAAGAACAATTAGCCAAAAGACTTGGCCCCAAAAAGGGGTTTTTACTTAGTGTTTCCAAGGCATGTATATTCTTTTGGAATCATGTTTGATCCCTAAAATCCTAGACCCCTTTGAAATCCCCTTTTGATCCACTATTTCACATGAACTCTACTCAACTTTTTAAACTAGGCAAAAGCTTGGTATGTGGGCCCAAAATTGGCCAACAATCACCATGCCTCATTTGCTATTTAACCTAGTTGTTGGGGGATCAATCCAACAATAGATTACAATTGTGACAGCAATAAACATAGAATTAAATCAGATTGACAAGTAATTAGAATGATAATAGCAAGAACAAGAGATACAAGAAAACACCCTGAAAACTTGTATTAACAAACTCTTTACAAAAGGAATACAATTGAAGAAAGCTTCTTTCTTCCACACCTCTCCTAGATGTATAGATCTCTCAATCAATCTCTATTCCTCAAGAGCTATCTCTCTCAAGAACAATCAACTCCAACAAGCCTAGATTGATTCAATTCTGTACTGTTCTTCACACACCAATTCTTCTACAATACAATAAGCTAGGAAGATCTAATTCTTCATATAGAATTAGGAGACTTGAGCATGTACACCCAACAAGCAGTTAAACCACTTAAACAAGGGCTCTAAAAATAGTAATGCCAATAATAGAGATGTGAGCTTGAGTTTACAACTCAAACTTATCATGCAAACACTCGCTTCTGTCCATGGAAATAGCTTTCTGGACACGCAGGTAACCGACGTCGGTTCCTGCTGCTTGTCTGTGACCGTCGTCGGCCGACCTTCTACCGAAGTCGATGTCTCTACAACTGTCTATGACCGACGTCGGTCGCTCCTGACCGATGCCGGTGTCTGTGTAGACCTGAACCTGATAATGAATGCTCCTTGGTGAAGTTTTTAGCTCCACACCCTAACAATCTCCCACTTGGAGATAAACAGCTGCACCAGTACCTGTACAGCAACATATTCTAGCTCCTCCATCTTCAACTCAATCATGAAGACCAATAGAATTTGAATGAAGATTCAACTTCTCCTTTGTAACCAGCTTGGTTAACATATCAATAGGATTCCTATCTGTATGGATCTTCTCCAGCTTCAGCTCACCATCTTCCAATACCTATCGTATGAAGTGATACCTTAGCTATATGTGCTTTGTTCTTGAATGAAAGGCTGAATTCTTAGCCAAATGGATTGCACTCTGACTATCACTATACAATCTGCAACTCTCATGCTCCCTACCAAGCTCATCCATGAACCGTGTCATCCATATCATCTCCTTGCTAGCTTCTGTGGCTCCAATATACTCTGCTTCTCTAGTTGACAAGGCAACAACCTTCTGCAACTTCGATATCTAGCTAACCACCGTTCCACCTACAGTAAAAACATAACCTGTAGTGCTCCTCCTACCATCCAAATCACCTGCCATATCTGAATCTACATAGCCATGTAGAGAAGTATCTGAACCTCCATAGCACAAGTGCCTACTGCTGGTTCCTCTCAGATATCTAAGGATCCACTGAACTGCTTTCCAATGTTCCTTACCTGGATTGGCCATATACTTACTTACCACTCCCACTGCTTGGGCAATATTCAGTCTAGTACACACCATTGCATAGATCAAACTCCCTACTGCGGAAGAATATGGAACCTTACTCATGTACTCTACCTCCTCATATGAATTAGGACATTGTTCTTTACTCAACTTAAAATGTCCAGCCAAAGGTGTGCTTACCGGTTTAACATCCTGCATATTGAACCGTTTTAACACCTTGTCCACATAGTCTTCTTGAGACAATATCAACCTGTGATTTTTCCTGTCTCTCTTAATGCTCATGCCAAGGATTTTCTTTGCTGCTCCCAAATCCTTCATAGCAAACATTTGAGCTAATTTTACCTTAAGCTCTAAGATATCCTGCATGTGAGACCCTGCAACCAGCATGTCATCTACATACAACAATAGAATAATATATCTACCATTATCAAATCTCTTGAAATACACACAATGGTCTGATTGACACCTACTGTAGTTGTGCTCAGCCATAAACCTATCAAATTTTAAGTACCATTGCCTAGGAGCTTGCTTGAGGCCATACAAGCTTTTCTTCAACCTACACACAAACTTCTCCTTACCCTTGACCTCAAATCCTTCTGGCTGTTCCATATAAATTTCCTCATCCAAATCTCCATGAAGAAATGCTGTCTTAACATCTAGCTGCTCAAGATGCAAATCCTCAAAAGCAACCAAAGACAATACAACCCTTATTGAAGTCATTTTAACAATAGGAGAAAAAATCTCACCAAAGTCAATACCTGGCTTTTGTGCAGATCTTTTTACCACTAATCTGGCCTTGTATCTCATCTGTCCATTCTCACCTTCCTTCAACATGTAGGTCCATCTGTTCTTAAGTGTTCTCTTACCAGCTGGCAATTCAACCAAATCCCATGTTTGGTTTTCTCTTAAGGACTCCAACTCCTCAACCATGCCACGCTCCCACTCACTCTTGGACTCCACCTGTATTGCTTCTTCAAAACTCTCTGGATCTCCACCATCAGTTAGCAATAAATAAAATAAAGAAGGAGAATATCTAATTGGAGGCTTACTCACCCTTTCTGACCTCCTGATGGGTGTATGAGACTCGTCCACAACACGTTGTCCACCCAAATTCTCTGACAGTGACCGACCTCGGTCACCTCCAGACCTGTTATTGGCCGACGTCGGTTCTGCCTAACCAGCCTCGATACCTGTATAGCCGACGTCGGTCTCTGTATGGCCGACGCCGGTTTCTGTCCTACCGACGCCGGTTCCTAACCTACCGATGTCGGTATCTGTGTTTTCCTGTAAGTGATTATTTCTTTTTCCCGCGAGCTCATCTTGGACTTTCACCTCATCCAATCCACCATTACTCTGCTCAGATTGATTTAACTTCCTTAGCTGATCACAATACATCACTCTTTCATTGAAAACAACATCACGGCCCCTGATTACTTTGTTAGTTTCTAGATTCCACAATATGTAACCAAAATCATCTGAGCCATAGCCAATAAACGTGCATCTCATAGACTTAGCATCAAGCTTCTTTCTATTTTCCTTATCTATATGCACAAAGGCTTCACAACCAAAAACTTTGAGATATGAGAGATCAACCTTTTTACCTATCCATGCCTCTTCTAGAATACCACCATCTAGAGCTGTAGAGGGTCCTCTATTAATCAAGTACACTACAGTGTCAACAGCTTGTGCCCAAAACTGTAAGGGCAAGCTGGCATGCAATCTCATACATCTTGCACACTCCATTATTGTCTTGTTCATCCTTTCAGCAATACCATTCTACTGAGGTGTCCTTGGAACCATCCTTTGCCTATGGATTCCATGCATGTAACAATAATCTCTGAACTTATGACTGTAGAACTCACCGCCATTGTCTGATCTCAGGCACTTTAATCTTTTACCTGTTTCATTCTCAACCATAGCTTTCCAAACTTTAAAAGTATCAAATACATCAGATTTTCTTCTAATACAATAGATCCATACCTTCCTTGTGGCATCATCTATGAAAGATACATAGTACTGTGATCCTCCAATGAAAGCAACCTGAGCCGGTCCCCACATGTCTGTGTGAACAAGCTCCAACTTGTGCCTCTTCTTAGTAGACCCAGTTTTGAGAAAACTAACCCTTTTATATTTTCCAAATACACAGTGCTCACAAAACTCTAGATCTATGCCTTTTAAATCTGAAAGTATACCTTTAGACTTAAGAATTTACATCCCCTTCTCACTCATGTGGCCAAGCCTTGAGTGCCACAATTTAGCATCCACATCTGAAGTAGATAATACAGAAGGAGATTTGTTAGTAACACAATTACACAAATAAAGAGTACCTTCTCTCTTACCTCTGGCCATAACAAGTGCACCCTTGGTCACCTTCCAAGATTCTACTGTGAGAGTTACTGTACAACCCTCATCCCCTAACTTTCCTGTAGAGATCAAATTTCTCTTCAAGCTAGGTACATGCATCACATCTCTCAACACCCATGTGTTGTTATTCTGCATCTTCAACTGCACTTTACCTTTGCCAATTATTTTACAGGGCTCATCGTCCCCTAGATACACTATTCCAAAATCTCCATGGACATAGTCACTGAAATATTCCCTGTTAGGAGTAGCATGAAAAGATGCACCAAAATCTAGTATCCAAGATTCTATATTATTATGCAGAGAGAAAATTAAAGCATCCTGTGCAATACCTGCAATCTTGGCTTCTTCCTTTCCTTCGTGCTGGTTGTCCTCCTTAGGCTTTGACCAACAATCTCTGCTTATGTGCCCCATCTTTCCACAATTCCAACATTGTGGCCTTCTGCCATTTCTGGATTTAGATCTACCTTTCCCCTTTGATTTGGATCTTGCTCTGCCTTTCTTGCTCTTCTCTTTCTGCCTTCCCCTGCTCTCAAAACTTAAAGCATTCCCAGATGCCTCTTTTGTGCTTTTCCTGCATATTTCCTCATTCAAGATAACACTAACAACATCCTCTACTTTCAAAATATTTGATGCAGACGCAGTATTACTTACTGCCATTACTAAGCCATGCCAGCTTTCAGGCAAAGAACATAATATCAAAAGAGCTTTTATCTCATCATCAAACACTATATTCACTAAACTTAATTGATTCGCAATACCATTGAAATCATTCAGATGAGTAGAAAAAGATCCACCTTCATTCATATGCAAATTAAATAACTGCTTCATAAGATATACCTTATTGGAAGCTGAGGGTTTTTCATACAAATTTGCTAACGTAGTCATCAACTCTACCGTAGACTTTGCCTGTGATAAATTCGATATCACAGTGGATGCTAGACTTAGTCTTATAGAACCTAGAGCCTTTCTGTCAAGAACTTCCCATTCTTCATCCTCCATGTCTTTGGGCTTCTTTGCAATACCTCCTAATGGTAAGTAGAGATCTTTCTGATACAGATAGTCCTCTATCTGCATTCTCCAGTGTTGGTAATTTTTGCCATTGAACTTTTCCATTCTTAATTTACTTTCATCTGCCATTGCTTCTCCCACTCAAATAGAAATCCCTGCAGAAACTCTTGTGAGAACCTGTAATCAATAAACACTACACAGATCTGAACCACCTGTTAGTGAACCTGAACTTTGATACCAATTATCAAGCTCTGAACCTGTAACCAAGGCTCTGATACCACTTGTTGGGGGATCAATCCAACAATAGATTACAATTGTGACAGCAATAAATGTGGAATTAAATTAGATTGACAAGTAATTAGAATGATAATAGCAAGAACAAGAGATACAAGAAAACACCCTGAAAACTTGTATTAACAAACTCTTTACAAAAGGAATACAATTGAAGAAAGCTTCTTTCTTCCACACCTCTCCTAGATGTATAGATCTCTCAATAGATCTCTATTCCTCAAGAGCTATCTCTCTCAAGAACAATCAACTCCAACAAGCCTGGATTGATTCAATTCTGTACTGTTCTTCACACACCAATTCTTCTACAATACAATAAGCTAGGAAGATCTAATTCTTCATATAGAATTAGGAGACTTGAGCATGTACACCCAACAAGCAGTTAAACCACTTAGACAAGGGCTCTAAAAATAGTAATGCCAATAATAGAGACGTGACCTTGAGTCTACAACTCAAACTTATCATGCAAACACTCGCTTCTATCCACGGAAATAGCTTTCTGGACACGCAGGTAACCGACGTCGGTTCCTGCTGCTTGTCTGTGACCGCCGTCGGCCGACCTTCTGCTGACATCAGCATCTCTGCAACTGTCTGTGACCAACGTCGATCGCTCCTGACTGACGCCGGTGTCTGTGTAGACCCGAACCTGATAATGAATGCTCCTTGGTGAAGTTTTTAGCTCCACACCCTAACACTAGTCAAATTGTTTCCATTGGTGAAAGCTCTACCAACTATATTTCATAGGGTCCTATTATTTATATGATGTGTATGTCAATGTGACATCTCCATGTCACTTTGTTCATTGACTTGAAATGTGGATTTATGATTACACGATGAATGTGAGTATGCTACCTAGTAGCTCTATGGGCTCTTGACATCCCCTCAACATTAGATTCTATTATGAGCCATTAGATATCCATTAAGACCCCCCAATATCATGCCACTTAAATAATACATAGGCTTTTTGCATCTTACACAATCAATCTTAGCTCATAAAAATGTCCTTCTACCACATGGCTACTCCTTATTTGGACCAAGTCCTTTGACAAGTTAGTTCTCACTTACACCATTGATCCTAATTTGCATGATCAAACATAGACCATAAATCTAGATTTATAGGATCAAATGCCATTGATTATCTACTATGGATTAAATTTAATGTTTGCATAGCTATCACTTGACATCCATGTGAACATCTTTATAATTTACATGACTATCAAATTGAAGCCATAAATGGTAAGTATATATTGGAGCTTAACTTTGACATCTACAAAACCATCAAAATATGTTTACATGACTATCACATATGTTCATGTGGCCATCAATAATGTCTACAAGACTGTCAAAATTTAAACACTTTTGGTCCTTAACCTAGGCTTAATTTTGGCATCCTCATGACCATAAATGACATTCACATGACTATCAAGGACGTCTGTGATATTATCAAAATTTATAAAAATCAAGAAAATTTCTTTTGATCTTTACTCATTGATCCTTCTACTCTGCAACAATTTGTCTTTTAGGACAATTATTTTTGCCTTTTGTTTTCATTCAGCCTTTTGCTCTATAGAATAATTATTGTAGGCTTTTTGATACATGACACTTCTACTCCCAGGCCCTTTGTTTATCAAGACAATTGTTTCAGACATTTTATCTAAGACAATTTTCCCAAAGTATTCAACTCTCACTTTTTCTAAAATAATTGACTTTTGTTGATTTTTATGCACGGGCAAAATTCTCAAAGGAAAGCTACCCTTTATAATTTTTATTATGGATAAATTTTTTGAAATAAATAGACCTACAAAAATTTTGTCATGGACAAAAAATATAAAACAAATGGACCTATAGACATTTTTTTATGGACAAAAAGTCCAAAAAAAATAATTCTTTATGCATACTAAGTGAAGAACAAATAACATGTATTCAATTTAACATGAACTTGACCTTTTAAAGGGACACTAGAAAATAGGAATATGGCTAAGGACTTTAGGCTTTGATACTCAACTCAGGCTAGACTTAGGCATTTGCACTTGACAAGGTCTCAATTACTCTAGTGAAATTTTAGGTACTAACATTGGCTCTCACTTGGGTATGCATACCCCCTATGGTTGTGAAAAGAACCCCAAAATGTAAGACTATGTGCCAATCTAATGGGCCATGAAGTTAAGACTTAACAATTTATCAGCAATACTCATGAGGGCTCAACAAAACATTGCAAACTTAGCAAAAATAGATTATGAGGATTTGGAAATAAACACACAACAAAACACAAAGGGAAACTATACAAATAAGGCCCAAAGTAGAGGGGTAACAAAGTGATGAAATAACAAAGGATAAAACACTATACAAGTTATACACAATTGTAGGTTATGGACTGAATCAAGGAAGTGTTTTAAATGTCTATCATTAATTATAAAATCCTATATTTCACCATCTAAGTCTCTCAATAATAAACTATGTTCCCTAATTTGATAGTCAATATAATAGGGACCCATCTATAAGGCATCAAATTTTCCATGCTTGCCCTTTTCCTCATGCTTGTTGTCCCAAAGTCTAAAAAGATCACCTACTTAGAAATTCCTTGGAACAACCTTCCTATCAAATATCTTCTTTAGATTTTCCTTGAAATTAAGGTGTCTCTCATGATCTTGTCTTCTAATTTCATCAAACTCAATAATCTAGTTCATCCTACTTTCATAGTGATTAACTTGTTCATCATCTTCTAGTTGTTGTATGAGCTGATAGGTTGGCAACTGCAAATTCATAGGCAAAATTTATTGAGCTCCATAGGAAAACTCAAAATGGATTTTGCTTGTATAACTCTTAGGCATAATCTTATGAACACATAAGGAAAACTTTAGTTGTTCACCCCACTTATTCTTGTCTGCTTCCAAAGTTCATCTAATGATTTTGAGCAAGTTCTTATTACTAGATTTTGATTGCCCATTCCCTTGAGGGTTGTAATTAGAAGCATAGGTCAATTCAATTCCATAATCTTTACATAATTACACTAAATTTTTAGCTTTGAAGCTCATGGCATTATTAGCAATAAATTTAATAGGCATACTAAATTTGTAAATTATATGATTTAACAAAAAATCCATAACTACCTAGTGTGTTGTTTTTTTTGTAGGGATCACTTCAACCCATTTTGTGAAGTAGTCAATTAAAACTATTATCTATATATATCTATCACTTGATGAATCAATAATCTCTCTAATTAAATCCATTCCCCATTGTCTGAATGGGCCTTCAATCATCACAGGTTGTAAGGGAAGAGAACTTGAACCTTTCATCCTCCCAGTAAAGTGCTGACAATTCTCACACTTTCTGACTTTCTGAGTAACATCTTTAAAAAATGATGGCCACCAATGACCAACTCTCAAATTTTTATGAGTTATAACTCTAGGTGAAAAATGGCCACCACATACTCCACTATGGAAGTCTTGAATTAGGTCAGCATTCTATTCTTCCAGCACACATTTTAGGAGAACCCTATCTGGATTATTCCATGCTAGTCCATTCTCAGTCAAGAGGTATTTTTGGGAGATAATTTTGAGAGTTATTCTTTGATTTTTGGCCAATTCAGGGGGAGAATTCTAATTTTTCAATTAGTAAACAATATCTCTATACCATGAAGACATGTTGAATTAACTCAATGAATCCTCAATATTAAAAGCAATAGTGTTCACCTTAATAGCTTGCAAATTGTTCTTAGCCATAAGTTTTACTAGACCCATCCCTCTTAATATCTTGGTGGTCCAAATATCCATGTCATACTCTTGTAACTTGTTGACCCACCTACATCTCTTGCTAGATATTTTAGTCCAAGTCAAGATGTTCTTCACCATAGTATGTTGGACATAAGCAATAATCTTTAAACTTAGAATATAAGGCTTGAACATCTTGACAACTTTTAAAAGAGTGAAATCTTGCTTTTCCATGATGGTATAGTTTAGTTTAGGACCTTGCATATCTTTGTTAAATAAATATATGGGCTAATAATGACCATCATCATTTTTTTACAATAGAATTGTAGTAATATTATTATATGATGCAAAAGAGAATATTTTGAATGGTTTTGTGTAATCAGGGCTAACTAAAATAGGGGTAGAATTTAAATCTCCTTTAATGTCATGTACAACTTGCATGGCCTTATTTGATGGTTTGGTCTTTCTTCATCATGGAAGTAATAGGTAGATTAGTCTCTACAAAATTAGACATAAACATCCTTACAAAGTTAATCTATCCAAAGAAAGACTGAATTATTTTTTGGGACTACAAGATAGGCATTTTGTCAATGGATTTTACCCTCTCAAGGTCAATCATGACACCATATTTGGACACTATATGTACCATTAACTTGGCCTTTTATACTCCAAAATGGAATTTCTTTAGATTAAGTGAAATGTCAAACTCCCTGCATCTGATAAACCTTTTCTCTAGATGTTCCAAATGTTCTTCTCTAGTCTTTGATTACATAGTAATATCATCCTAATATACAACTATGAACTTGTTAATCATCCATGCAAAAGTAACATCCATAGCTCACTGGAATGTTACATAGGCATTCATTAATCTGAAAAGCATCCTCATATATACATATGTTCCCTAAGTCATAATGAATGTAGTCTTGGATCTCTCAGATTCCTTCACCATAACTTGGTTGTACCCTAAGAATTCATCTAATGTGGACAACATCTCGGATCTAGTAACACTTTGTAGTAGGTTTTCCATATTGGGTAGGGGTAATTATCTTTTAAATAATCCTTATTCAAATTCTAAAAATCCACACATAAGTAGATGCCACCATTTTTATTTCACATAGGGACTAAGTTGGCAACCCACAATGATAACCTAATGGTTGAATGATTCCACCATCCCTCAACTATTGTAACTCATCTCACATCTTGGTGGCCAAGATGGGTTTAATGGGCCTCTCTTTCTACTTGAAAAGCTTATTATTAGGCTATAATGGGAAGACATGATGAAAAAATTCTTCTCTATATGCTTTTAGCTTAGAATAAGACCATGCTAAGCAATCTTGATACCTTTTAAGTAGATGCATGTAAACTTTCTACTCAGTTACACTTAGGTGAGTAACCAAACAAAGCTTCCTTGGATTCTCATGAGAACCCAAGTTGCACTCATTCATGTCTTTTGAGATAAATGACTCTCTCAACTTGATTTTATCAACTCCATCAAAAGACACTTCTAAACCTACCAATCCTCTAAGGAGCATATTGTCTTCAGTTATATAACATGCTTCCCAAATAAGGTTTCTTTCCTATTACAAAATTGAATCATGGATTCCAAGTTGATGAGTTAATCATAAAAATCAAATTCATAATTTATAAACCTTTATATCTGATCATCATCATCAAACACCTACCAATAATGAACATTGTCTAGGATTGAAGGCTGAATAAGCACCTCCACTTGATACTAACAATAAGGGCTCATATCTGCAATAGCAAATTAAGCACTTAACCATGCAAGTCTATTAGCTTCTTCATGATAACAAAGATTTAATGCATAAAATAATTCAATTAAATCCCAAATAGCATTTTGATACTCTTTCAACCTTTTATTCTTGGTGGCATAAGCATTATAGACCTACTTAACCACTACCTCAGAATCACCTTGACAATCAAACTTTTAATTCCATATTCACAGGTAATATACAAGTGAATCAAGAGTGCCTCATCCTTAGTAGTAGTATTCATGTACTCAAAGGGAAATTGAAAATAAAACATAAAACATTTACCATTGGGAGCATAGAAGACAACCCTAGGTCCATTTCCAAGATTGGATCAAGCCCCATCAAAACACATCTTATAAACTTTACTTTCTTTGTCAGGGTCAACTTCAAGAATAGCAGGTTGTTCACTAATATCAACATTCCCAAAAAATATTCCTAATTCAACATCAATGTACAATACCTCATTTAGAGCATGTTTCATATCTTCAATTACATATAACATCTTCAGCTCTCTATAAAGTTTGACCATCTTACCCTCTAATGGAATAGTGGCATAAGACAAGTCCATTTGTACATTTCCACCCATGCTAGTAGCCCATTTACATGATAGCAACATCTGCCACTTAGGTGAGTAGTCCACAACTACCACATCCCTATTTAAATACTTTCCTATATGCACTGCCAACTATACCACCAACCCCTTGACTTGTCCAATAACTAGAATCTCTCATGAGTCCATAGCATAACACTTGCCAAAGGTTGATGTAATATTAACTTTGTTTTCATTTAGGACACCCAAGAGCATCACATTACAAGAATATTTAGAGTCAAACATAAAATTATGAAAAATCAGACCATTGATCAATAGGGTTGTGTAAAAAGGATCCATATTCAACTGACTTTTTACCAATGCATTTCCTAAATAGACTTTTGAGATGGGTTCAACAACCTCTTTTGATTCTTCATCACTTTTTGAGGGTGTTTGGGGTAACTCAATTTCATTTACAGCTAACTTATCACTAAATTTTAAGTACTCAAATGTTCTCTTCCTATGTTAAGGTATTCTTAATAATTTAACAAAAGGCATGATGATTTTCAATTGGCTCAACACTTGAGCCATATCACATATGCTATATTGAGGAAGAGGAGTATTTGGTGGAAGGGTAACAACACCTTTAGCTATAATATAGTTACTTAAGGTCTAAATTAGAGTAAGATAGGATGAATTTACATTCTTATCAATAGCCTTCAAAGGCAAATTAATTTTAGCATCATTCACACCCTTAGGGATACTACATAATATGGGTACCCTATTCTTAGTTGGAGAACCTCTAGGCTTAGCAAATTGGGAAATGGGTACTGACTCTGAAGCTTTAGGGACTATCATAGTTTTCTTAGCCTTCTTATTAACATCCCCTACCTTTAGATTTGTAGGGGCAATGTCTTGAGGAATAACAACCTAATAGTTTCTTCTCAAGTGATATTCTTTCTCTTGGGTAATTGTTGTATTAATTAGCAACTACCTATCCTAAACTAATAGAATTATCCCATCATATTTATTAATCATCATAGAGCATAAGAAATCAAAATCATAAATGGGCAATTCATATATTTGTGCCATATTAATGTCACATGCAAATTTAGGAGTTGAAATACTTACCTTCTCAATTGTACTTCAAAATTGATCAATAGTAGTAGCACTCAACAATTCCATGAAGGATATCAAGTTGTTTTAGGGGCTTTGATAATTGAACATCAAGATCTCATCATTGAATGATGCATACTAAAGTTCATTTGTATCTTCATCAATCAATTTAATTGTATCACATGGGGGATGTAGAAGAAATTAGTTGTCACACCAATCAATGTTAATGTCACAATCTACAACATTCACTTTGGCATTTAAAGGATTAGACACTTTTTTTCTAACCCCTTTATTCTAATTTATATCCATTATTTTTTCACATGCATGCCTCTTCCCTCTATCATTATCTCAATTTTGGAAATCAAGCCCCCTTTTTACTTGATTCATATTTTGAAGCCTTTCTTGACTAGTACACACATGATGGATCCCCTTATCATCTCTAGCCAACATGTATGAAATTTATTTGATAATAGAGGCCAAAGTTTTAACTACATCTTCAAGATTGGCTATCTTAGTGGACTGTGTCTTTTTTAGATTGACTAATTTCATATCAACCCACTTTTTCATGGGATTTCCCATAGCCTTTATGTTTCTCTCAATTTGGATGGCCATTTTGAATGTCAACTGTAGGTTAGTGGGAGATTTATCCCTCAAGTAGTATGTAGCCTTCTTATCAAAAGCATCAAAATATTTTATCAAGCACACTGTATCACTAGGCTTGATGTTTTTAGGTAGCCACATCATAGTTTTGTTAAACCATGTATTGAACTCTTAAACCTACTCATTGGGGTTCTTTTTGATGTTTTCAAATTCAGACAAAAGGAACCTTGGATCAATTCTATCACCATATTGTATTCTAAATACATTCCTCATCTCTTCTCATAAATTAATTAATCTAGGGGGAAGAGAGTTGAACCACTCCTAAGAATATTCCTCCAGTGTGTGCACAAATAGCTTGATGCACACATCCTCATGCTCAACCTCTTAATCTTAAATAATATTATGAAAAGCCCTCAGGTGTTGATCGCCACTCACTATATTATTCCTTTGGAATTTTAGAAGGCATTTACTTAATTCATTTGGGACTTCATTAGGATAGTCTTATATTTCATCAAAATTGATAGGCCTAAATTTGGGAACATAGAATGCAGGGCACTCAATCTCATCTTGGTCCCTATGCCTCATGATTGATTCAATGTGAGGTTTAAGAAAAAATGGAAAATGGATATGAGGGGGTGAATGAGGTGGACTTGGTGGATCAAACTTGGGAGGGGATTCATCTAGTTGAGGAGTTGGGTAATACACAAGACTATAGGTTTTAGAGTTGTTAGTAGAGCTATGATAGTCCTCAATAATGGGAGGGTCAACAAATATTTTAAGATTATTTGAATCTTAAAAACCCTTAATATTTAAAATTTTCCCTTCAATAGGCCTCCAAACTTGTCCCCTTCTCCTTAGATGAACACTTAAAGGAGAAATGATTTTTTTTTATGGATCACTTCTAAAATATGATCTTAGTCCTTCTAGCTTTGAAAACAAGAAAATACTCAAAGCTAAAAGTTAGAAAAGATCATTCAAAATAGGCACTAATCTTCCTTGAAATCAAATGATAAGATTAGAATCACCACTAGAATCAAACTTCTAGAATATAATAGTTGACAAAATGTCTGTGATACATGCTAAAATTAAACTTGTTGAAGCTTAATGAGATAGAAAATAAAGACACTAATTTTCTTAGAATAATGTTCAAAAGAGAAAAAACACCTTCCAACATAACAAATCTTTGCAATGAATGTAGTATAAGTCAATTATCAAGCCTTAAAACTTCCTAGCACATCCCCAATGGAGTATTATGGCATTGACAACTAAGATAATCAAATCAATGTAGTCAGTAGAGAACTTCATAACATGAAATACTTATAATAGATCTCTATAAGAGTCCTCAAAAACACAAGGGCCAAAGTTCTTATCTTCAATCCTTGACAATAACAGCATAAAAGTGTGCAACATTGATAAATAAAAGATAATCATAATAGCATAATAAGGTAGGGAAATTTCAAATTTGACTTACTTATAGCACTCTATAAGAGTCCCTAGTAACACGGGTTACAAGAAGTGTTCCCCAATAATGGTACCAAAAGAGCATGTGATGTTGATGAACCAAAGATAATAAAAATAGCATAATAAGGTAGAGAAATTTCGAATTTCAATTACTTATAGCTCTCTACAAGATTCCTTGACAACATGAGTGATAATAAGTGTTCCCTAACAATGGCACTAGATGAATGTTGGTTCCTAGTTGTACACCTCACATACTCAACCTTTCACACTTGAGATGAAATGGAAAGCAATGATGAAAAAATCGCTAATATGTCATTGTATTCAAGGAAGGGTTTAGCATCAATATTAGACCAAATGTAGAAAATGACTGAGAGACACCTAAAAAAGGTATGGTTAGCTCCCTGCTACTTTTGGCTCTGCCTGAACCAAGGTGATAGGACCTATGGGGTAGCTTGCTCACATGGAAAGATTTTGTAATTCAACCTCCATGGGGATTTTTATCACATATAAAAATTATGACCATGGCATAACCAAGTTTTCACACTTCACTCATGAAGGGTTCTCACATGAAATGAACAAATGCTCTAAGTCATATACAAGCTTCTAAAGATATATAAGAAAGAGACTATAGTCTTTATTCTATAAAATATTCAACAATAGGGGTCAAATAAAAGACTACAATGTTAAAATTTAAAACACAAACTAAAAATACATGTTAAGTATGTAAGATTTTATGCATCTCCAGGGCAAATAACACTCATAATGTGCAAATGGTGTATTATTTGTAGGGTAAAACAAGGTAGGATGAGTTGGATAATTATGAAGTGGAGGGTGGTGTGCTTGTGGCTTCCAAACAATAGGGTGTCTTGTAGTATTTCATGATAATATTCCTTAGCAAAGATGTAAAAAAACTCAAATGAAAGCTAATGGGAAATACCAAATGATCCTTAAAAGACTAGAACATACACTAAAACTAACCTTTCAAATGCCTTTCCCTATTGAATCCATAAACCTAGGGTGCCCTAACAAGTTATTCAACAACAAATTCTAAAGTGATGTAGAAAGGGATTTATAATCTACATTGAAGCCCAAAATGAAAACCAATAATGGCCATGTAACAAGATATCTAGTCGATAATATTTGCAAAATAGATTGTTACACATCATCAATAGGAAATAGCAAAGAACCAAAAGCATTTTCATTATCTTGAAAATAAATATTACAAACATCAATATTTCAAAATGTTTCCATGGGGAAAAGCATGGTGAGATTGCTCTTTTGACAAGGGAGACATAAAGATGCTCTCAAATCTCACTAATGGCTATATATCTATAACCACCTTAGCAAGGGAGACAAGATCTACACACAGTAATTGATCCTAGAATTTTTTTTGCAAAACCTAGAATTAGAGAAAGCCAAGACCAAAAATAACAACCAACAACATGGCCAACCAACCTCTTGAATAGAAGACAAACATTCTATTTATAAATTTTAAATAACTTTCAAATTTTAAATTTCTAAAGTCACACCAAGATGATCCTAGATGGAAAATATTCCTTTGTCATGCCTAAAATCTTCATGTATTTTCAAGGAAAATTATTGTTACAACTACCTTTACAAGGAATGATTGAGATTTGCAATAAACCCCTAGATTTCTTGGTTAGAAATGCTTTTGAATGAGATGGAAGGAGAATATTCATGGTGTTAGAAAACCAATCACTTGTCTTTATGTGTAACTACTTGAAGATGCCCTAGACCATTTGCTTACACATATGGAACCTCCTAGACAACTACCCTTCCCTTTATGCATATCATGGAACAACTTGATTTTGTCATGATTACATAGGAATATTTTAGATCCATGGCCCTTTTAATAATCTTATTTGTATTGTCCCACCTTGTATTTATAAGCCTACAATTTTTTGCTCATGGAGGAACTTGGATAAGCACAACAATGAAACAATGCAAAAGACTTAGGTCATTTTCAACTTTTTACCTTTTGGGATCCAAATTGCATTTTCACATTTTACTTTATTCACATTTAGCCTTTTAGGGCTTCCTTCTTATATTTTAATGAAAAAATGCATTATCTTAACCTTTGACCTAATTCAGCAAATTTTGAATCCTCTCACTAATTTTCAAATTGCAAATTTCTAGGATAAAAATATTCAAATGAGCACATAAGGGATTAATAAAGCTAGATTAAACTGTAATGCATTGAGCATTGACTTCCATTTTAAAAATAATAATTTTCTCTTCTTATGAAAGATTTATCTAAGGTCAACACAATATCATCATTTATTTGAGCATAATCCCCTTCATATTGGCATGTCAAAATTATAGTAGAAATGTCAACGAGTTACAAGTACTTTATCATCTTTAGATTTCCTATGGAGTCACCATGCCTCATTTACTATTTAGCCTAGTCAACCTGCTACCATTGGTGAAAGATCCACCAATTGGATTGCATAGGGTCATGTTATTTATATGACATGTATGCCAATGTTTCATCACCATGTCACTTTATTCATTGACTTTAAATGTGGATCCTTTTCTACATGATGAATGTGAGTGTGCCACTTAGCAGCTCTATGGGCTCTTGATGCCACTCAATATTAACTTCTATTATGATCCATTACATATCCATTAAGACCCATCACAATCATTCCACTTCAATAATACATGTTCTTTATAAATATTACATATTCAATATTAACTTAGACTAATGTCTTTCCACCATGTGGCTATTCCTTATTTGGCCCAAGTCCTTTGACAATTCAGCTCTCACTTGTGTTGTTGATCCTAATTTGCACAATAAAATGTGTACCATCGATCTAAATATATAAGATCAAACACCATTTGATATCTACTATGGATTAAATTTTATGTTCACATGTCCATAATTTTACATCCACATGAACATCTTTAACATTCGTATGTTCGTCAAATTGAAGCCATAAACAATAAGTATCTATTGGAGCTTAACTTTGACATCTACATGACCTTAAAAAGATGTGCATGTGGCCATCACATTTATTTATGTGATTTTTAATGATGTCTATGAGACCATAAAAATTTAAACCCCTATGGTCCTTGACCTGGGCTTAATTTTAACGTCCTCACAACCATCAATGATGTTCATGCGACTATCAATGGCATCTATGAGACCATCAAAATTTAAACAACTCGAGAAAATTTCCTTGGATTTTTACTCATTGGGCCTTATAATCTTTAGTAACTTGGCTTTTAGGATAATTTTTTTAGGCCTTTTGTCTTCATTTAGTGTTTTGGTTTGTAAAATAATTATTGCAAGCTTTTTGATTCACTACACTTCTGATCCTAGGCCCTTTTTTATCAGGACAATTGTTTTAGACATTTTTTTTGGGATAATTTTCTTGAAGTATTGAACTCTTATTTTTTCCAAAATATTTGAATTTTTTGGGGCTTTTTTCTTAGTCAAAATGCCCGAAGGAAAAGTACCCTTTGAACTTTTTGTCATGGATAAAAAGTCTGAAATAGATGGACCTGTAGAATTTTTTCCATAGAGAAAAAATATAAAAAAAATGGACCTATATACCTTTTCCCATAGACAAAAATTCCAAAACAAATAAGTCTTTATACATACTAAGTGAATACCAAATAACACTTAGCCGATTTAACATGAACTTGACCTTTTAAAGGGACACTAGAAAATAGGAATATGGCTAAGGACTTTAGGCTTATATACTTGACTTAGACTAAACTTAAGAATTTAAAATTAACAAGGACTCAATTAATTTAGTGTAATTTTGGGCACTAACACCCATAACCACCTACAGGTGCCTTAAACCTCTAATTCTTAGTCTAGGCTTGTTTAGCCTAAAAGCCATAGCTAGGCCTTAAACTCCACCATCACCTTTGAGGCACACTCAAACCTTCCTAAGAAAATTTTACATCGTGAAGATGTGTGGGGCGATGGTATAGGTATTAAAAGTTTGTTTGAGTTATGGGAATATAATAATCAAGCCATATTAGTCTGAAGAACCTCCTTAATATACTACAGTCCTAGATAGTCAATTTGAGTTGTCTATTCAAGTGCTTGTATGTCCCACCAGAGAGAGACTTGAATAAAATTATCTTATTGTGAATTAAGGACACCTATATACTTGAAATCCATCAAGGAGTGGGTTACATTCAAGGGCATAGGTTTATGAAAAAATGTTAATATTGTTGAGAGGTCTAGAAGGCTTACAAGGAGTACAAAGTCCATCACCTTACGTTCATATCTCTCCACACCAACTACATGGGAACCAAATATTATCATATATTTTATGGGGGTATATTTACTAAACATCCATGACCATAAGTTTTGTATTCGAGGTCTTATCTTTATGAACCATCGTTAATATGGTAGACCTCCAAAACCCTACTTAAACCCTAACACAAACTAGACCTAAGAAAAGTGAAGATTTTTATACTCAAATACTCATGAATGATCCTAAAACACTTGAAAAACCTTTATCACTCAAATGAAACCCTACCCATAGTACTGGTTCATATGGACACTATATAGGATTGTAAAAAAATAGTACTTTTTTAAGGTTTTGAGAGATTTATAGGGTGCAAAACTATTTGGAAAGTTATAAATCATTGGAAGTGGAATTTTATGACTTGTTTCATCTTAAAAAATCATTATATATCTGAAACTATTCCTAAAAATTCCTTTTCAACTCTCCTCCAAATAGTCAGTCTGTAGATGTGAAAGAGAAAGTGACCTAGTCACATAGTTTACAAAAATTGTAGGTGTTTCTTCCTAAAAAATCATATGTTATGGTAAATGATGTTTTTTCATACTTAATTATCACTTTTTAATATTATCTTAAGGTCTAATATAGACTTTCATGGATTTCAAACACTAGCACTCAAGTTATTAGGCCTATTTGACCTATTTAGTCAACAAGGAAAATTAGAGAATGATGTCAAGATATTTTTAGAGGAGTTAATATAGATTTATTTCACCATGAAACTAATTCTAAGGGTGAGATAGGAAATCCTCATTGCCATTAGGGAGGAATGGAGGCAATGTCTTGACTTAGTCAATATGCTCAAAAGGAGGATAGACTATTGTATGCTTGATGATGGCCTAATTACACCTCATCATTGTTGTAACTACCATAAAAAGAGGTATTTGACTAAATAGGGGCATATCTATGATTTTAGATAGGTTCAAAAATTCAACCACAACCTCCACTACCCCACCTCAATTCCTAAAGGGTCATTGAAGAGCATCAATGCATGAAGAGATTTGAAAAAGGACTATGTAACTATTTGTAACTAAATTAATGAATGTACCATGGTCATTTATGACCCATACCTCCCTCTTCCATGCCATTCACCCCTTCTTTCTCTTCCCTCTCTACTATATATTCAAGCTTTAAGGCTTTGTCTACCTAGTTTTGTACTTAATGAACCTATTAGACTAAGGAGTAAACTATTACAACTCTTTCATGGTGATATCTAGTGTGTATATACTTGGTTAGATTTGCATATGTGATGTATTTCCATCCCTTTTAGGTCCATGTTAACCAAGATATAAATAAGGTGTATTATGTAGGTTATGTTATGTATAAAAGTGTTGGTGATTTAGTTTGAAGTGTGCCCTGACTGGTAAGAGTCTCATATCAAACCTTCTTGTCATGACCTCTTTGCACTCTAGTTACCTAATACATCCTCCATATAAAACACTTTTTCATAATAACTCATGAATATGGTTATTTAATTACTTTTTTACTCTATTATTATTTTTAGGAGTCCAAATTGAGTGGATGAATGATTATGCACTAGGGGAGCTAGTCCCATAGTCTATAAGTTTGGTCTAGTTATAAGGTCACCCATAGCCTTTAGGCCATTCCCATGTTAGTCTAGGTTTGATTTAGAAGTGAACAATCTCATTCAAAGGGTAAAACTTAGGTTCTTGAGTAGCTTCAAACACTTGAGAAATGATGTTTAGTCAGATTTCATGTTGAGAGACATCATAAAGTCAACATTATAGACATAAGGAAGGCTTTGTTCATAATTCATGTTTTGCATATGTTCCATGAGTATTTATGGTAGTTTATGGGGTAAATTTCTATCATTCACCTCCCTATCATCCCTACCATGACACATGTCAACCTTATTATGAGCCCCACCAACTCTAGATTGAATCCTATTCATAATATGATGGCTCACACCAACCCTACGATACCCCTCATTAACCCCTTGGTAACCTAATCACACACCTCAATATCCTCATTGACCTTGTTACCCTCCCTATAATCCATATAAGTTCCAAAATTAGCCTCCTTATGAAAACTACTCTCCCTCTTTCCCTTCCCAACAACTCTTCTAAGACACACAAAATTTATCTAATGAGTTGGAAGAGTTGAAGATTACGATCCAAATCACTGATAATGAAATATTATCCTTGAGATAGCAACAATTATGCATATAATTTCATGAGTCTTTACCTCCTACTTCCCTGTGTCAATATCCTTAGATTGTTAATCCTTAACCAAAACCAAACCAGGAGGAGATAAGGTTGGTAGGAGTCATAAAAAGGAACTTCCCAAGTGTTTTTATATCATTTTCAAGATATACCCATGCCTTCTCAAGAGCCTATAACAAATTCATATTGGAATCCTTCATAAGATAGAACACCAGACTATGTTGTGCGTATCCTTGAAAGAGAGAGTCAAGAAGAGGAGAAATATATAAAGGCTAGTTCAAGAGATGCCTCAAATTATCCAAGTATCCTATAATATCTTCATACTATAGCCACTCATGAGCATCACAGTGCATCTTAGTTTGATAAGGCAATTAAAGAATTCAAGAAGAAGAGTGCGGTCTCCAAGCTTGATGCTCCTAAAGCTAAAAGTTGGAAAAGCACCCTAGAAAATGTCAAAAAGGTTAATGAAGTACATTTCCCACCCACCCTCTCCTCTTTTGAAGAGGAACAAAGTGCATTGAATGCATATTTTGAACATCAAAGTATGGGTGACAACTAGCCAAGATTTGTCAATGAAATCATAATCCTTCAGGATTTGAATTATGTTGTAGTTGTAGTTAAACTTCAAGAACACTTTGAAGAAGACACCTCAAGCATATTCGAAGAGGAAATCATGATTTATACCCCCATTCATCCCAAAAGATCAGACTTGGGATGAGAAAAGAAGTTGGATGACATGGAGTAGTCACGGTGGAATGATGATGAAGTGAATGAAGGCAAAACTCATGCAAGTCTTTCTCTAAGGGATACTTTTGAATATAGCTCACATGAGACCATTCTTGAGGATGAGATGCCATTAAATGACCAAATTGTAGTAGATCAAGATCCTTGTTATGATTTTGTGAGAGAGTTGCAGATGAGTGATCAACATGATGCTTCATCAGAAAATGATAAGAGTGAGAAGAAATTTCATGTCTTTCCAACTGATCATGAAGAGATGGAATTTTGGGAGGACTTAAAGAACTTTTATTTGAATTTAGATAACCCATCTCTACCCCATGAGAATTTTGATGAAGGTCTAAAAATGAACACTATAGTAGTTGATAATTTTTAGTCTCATGACCAAAATGAAGACACTAATCAAAGCCTACCAACTAAGTGGCCAACATAATCATTACACGAGAGCATGAGAAATCATCAATAGCTCATGACTAAAATATAATTGACATTGTTAATCCAAGGAAGGCAAATTTAAAATGAGTATGATTGGGTACTGGAATCATATAACCAACCCATTCATTAAGGGGTAGAACAAGAAAGTCAAGAAACATTCTTAAGAGGATATGAACATGCCAATACCCCTAGCTAAAAGTGGGAGTCTTCATATAGTGCACAATGCTTGGTTGGACTCAAATAAAGACATGACAATCAAACTTCATGGTACCATAGTGATCAAAAAAGTTTTCCATTTGATCTTGGAGGAAAGAATTTCATCTCAATTTAGTTATTTATATTATTTTATTTGTCTTGTTTCAATAAGTGGTCAGCATAAGTATAGTTTGTTGTTTTGTTGTTTTGTTATTTTGTCTTATTATTTTCCTTAGGTTATGTGTGTTTATTAGGTTTAAGTGTTGTTTATTTGGTTGTTTCTTTTTTATTCCTATTATTTTATTGTAGTCCAATATGGTCATTAAGTCTTACTACCATGTTGAGTCATCATGTCATGAAAATGAGTGGGAGCTCTTGACCAACAGGATGGTCAACCCCTCAGAATCACCAAAAATGTTAACATTTTCACTTCATAGGCCAAATTTCAACCCCTACCATCAAAAATTACATGAGAACCCCTCTAACCTCATCTGTAGTACCTAAACTTATCATGTTTTATGAATGTTTCTTGAAATCATTTAACATTGTTGGAGTTATCATAGAGTTTGTTTGTGGTCATCATATGTCACAGCTATTTGAAAGACTATTGGTGATGTATTATTCCTCATGATGGTCCTAGAGAGAGAGAGAGAGAGAGAGAGGAAGTGTTAATAAGTATTCTAAGGTTGAAAGAATGGTCTTAACCCTTTTTGATAAGATTAAGTTCATTTAACAAATATTATGTTAGTTTGGAGAAAATGAGGTTTTTAATGCTTATGCTTTTACGCCTGTCTAAGTTATTTCATGAAGAGAAAGATTTACCAATGAGATATAAAAGTGGTTAAACCTTTTTGGAAGCCATGACATCAGGTAAAATAGTTTTTTTGAGGTCATTATTTAGCATATACTCATCTTAGCTCAATTCACACCTTATTTCACCCCTAGAATCCATCAAATACCCTCAAATGCCTCATCTAGGTCAATAAACCTTATAAATATTTAGATAAAGGGAATATTCTAGTGTTTCATTGCTTAAAAGGGTCTTGAAAAGTTTTTATTCTCATTATATGTTCATTTTTATGCATCTCATATCCTTAAATGGTCATTTTGAAACTTATTTCCACTTTCCACCCACCAAGTGGACCCCACACATGACAATATGTGTCTCTCTAACTCCCCATACCATACCTACTATTTAAAAGTGTTATTTAACTCATATTTTCCCTCTCTTCATCCTTCAATGGTGGTTCAAGGCTTGAAATCTTAAAAAAATGTAAGAAAGAGACTATTTTCATATGCTTTCTACAAATATATAGACTTGTACGATCACATTCTCATAAAGAGAGATTAGGGATTCTAGGAGGGATCATGTCTAAAATATTAGAGAAGTTTCATGGAAGGAGGATTCAAAACAGGTCCAAAACTAACCTCTCTCTTCAACTGAGCTCCTTTATAGCCCAAGAAAGCTTTCAAGTTTGTGGATAGTATGGATAGGAGAGAGAAAATTGGAAACTAATATCTGAGAGAAACAAATGGGGTATATTTACCTTCCAATCCATGGTATTTTACTCCAATTTTATGGCCTAATATTTATCAACAAACAATAATAATCTAGCCACTCTAATGAGCTTCTTCATCTGTGCAAGGAGTTGAAATGGTAATGGTTTTGATGAATATTTGAAGTTTTTATAATAAAAAATGATTTTTTTGTGTTCCTAACATCCTCATATTTTCATGTCCATCACCCTTCACTCATGTTTCACGTGTGGGGGAGTGTGGAAATAATAAAATGTATAGGTTTCCTCCATTTGTAGACTGTGGCTTAATTTCTCAGGTTGTAGGAGATTTAGTGCATGAGTATGGAAGTATTTGATGTTTCTAAAGTTATATTATGATTTTCTTGAGGCCCTTCAAATCCTATCTACCTCTCATGCTAAAATGAGCCACCCTTAGTTCAAGTAGCATCTTCATGATCCTATATCATAACTATGACTGCCCTAATATGTGGTGTGAGGTTATTTACAAATATAATAGGAAATATTGAGTTTGTTTTAAATGAATATACACAAACCAATATTTTCTCCATGTTATTTTTAACTTCCCCATACTAATCATACCCCAATACACCAAGTCATCCTCACCTCTAGCCTATTCTACAATATCAAGCCCTCACTCAATCATTATAAACCCTTTAAGGCAGACCTCACACATAGGGTGGTCACTATTGAATGGGAGTTTTAGGGACATTTAAGACCTCTTCAAACCCATATGGTCATATGGTAGAGGATGGAAATGAATAACATAATTTAGATAGGGTCAGCACCTTTAATCACCTTAAAGATTCCAAACTTAGTCAAATAAACGTGCTTAGGACTATGATAGCAGACATAAAGAATTTTGAGAAAATGTTGATGATTTTTTAGGATTAAATGGCTTCATAAAGACAAAATAAAAATGATAATTTAGTTGATATATGATCCCCTTTAAGGAAAAATGACACACCAATCCTTCCTTAAAGAGGAACCATATGATCTAGGCCTAGAAAACACACCTACAAGACTAATTGTAGGTGGGAAGTATTTGATCAAGAAACTTTGTTAGAAGGTGAAGAAGAGAATGAGGAAGATTTAGGAAATATAATAGTATGATGGAGTTTTAAAATATTTCAAAATATTTAAAGGGAATATAATAAGGTAACCAATATGACCATGTCACCCAAGGAGTTAAGGAGGTATAGATATCATCTTTCATCTAAACAATATAGTTATGGCCCAAGATTTCAACCTATAAACAAGGCCTTGGGTTTTAATATAAAACATGATGGAATAAGCTTAGTGAAGAAATAATAATAGGTGTTTTCAAGGTAAAATCCTTATTTTCATATAAGGAAGATTTAACAAAACTCACACAAGCCTTGTAGGCCTAAACAAACCTAAAAGAGGCCTATGCACATACATTAAAGATATTTTTTCTTGTTTTAAGGATTGGTTAAGAGTTGGAAGCATCTAATAGAGAGAGCTAATAATATGGATAAATTTAATAATTAATGAGACTCCCAATTTTGTGAGATAACTTAATGGCCTAACTAGGGTAAAAGGGCCTAAAATTGATGCACACAAGCCTATACAAGCAGTCTTAAGGAAACAAGGTAACTCAATGAGAGGTGTAGCCCAATAAGTATTTTAAAGGGTATATATTATAATTTATGAATATTATTTCATTATATTTCCATATAACTAGTGATTCAAGGTACCAATAATGGGTTATCTCCACCGATGGCTTAGGTAGACCTAGTCACTACACACAATCAAAATGCAAGATTGTTATCCAGAAATAGAGTCATCATCAAGGTAGTGAAGCGTAAGCATAAATGTGAGAGGATTTTTTAATTTTCCCATTAAAACATTTTATATTTTATAAACTAATATATATTATCTCCTTAAGAGAAGGAATCCAATAATCTAGATAAACCTATTAGGCCTAAATAGGCCTAAACAAGCCTATGCCTAAATTGGAAGATTTTTGCTTTTTTGGTTGACTAATGGATGGTTATCAAAACTTGAGGGATATTATGAGAGTGAAATATAAATTAATATTTAATTATTAAACTCCTAATTTAGGTAAATATAATATTAATTTGAGCCACTAAGGCTATGCAAGCTTGATTACCAACAAACCCTAGGGTTGTTGTATGGGAGTGTGTAAGGAATAGAGTTTGTAAAAGGCTTGGACTAAGGGTATTATCCAATATAAGATTCATCTAAAAGATTTTAAACCCCTCTAATTATATAGTTAAAATATAAAGGCATATTTAGACCCCATATCACTATCTTAGACATTCATACTAACACGGCCATCTACAAGCAGTCTCATGAGCCAATTGAAGATAGAGTTGGGGCATGGAAATTTAAGGGAAGATATGAAAGATAGGTAATAATTAATAAAGGTTCAATAATTATTTTTAAACCCCCTAACCACCTACAAGTTCCTTATACCTCTAATTCTTAGTCTAGGCTTGTTTTGGCTAAAATCCATAGCTAGGCCTTAAACTCTACCATCACCTTTTAGGCACACAGACCTTCTTGAGAAAATTTGACATCATGAAGATGTGTGGGTGGATGTTATAGGTATTAAAATTTTATTTTAGGAAATGGAATATAATAATAAGGCCATATTAGTCTAAAAAACCTCCTCATGCTACCACAATCCTATATAATCAATTTGACTTGTATGTTCAAGTGCTTATATCTCCCACTATAGAGAGACTTGAGGAAAATGATCTTAGTGTGAATTGAGGAACAATATATAATTAAAATCCATGAAGGAATGAGTTAGATTTAGGGGCACAGGTTTATGAATGAATGCTAAGACTATTTAAAGGTCTAAAAGGCTTATAAGGAGTGTAAGTTCCATCATCTTACATTCATATCTCTCCACACCAACTACTTGGGAAACAAATATTATTAGATGTTATATGGGGGTTTATGGAATAAACATCTATGACTATAAGTTTTGGATTGGAGGTTTCATCTTTATGAACCATCATTAAGATGGTAGACCTCTAAAACCCTACTTAAACCCTAACATAGACTAGACCCAAGAAAAGTGAAGATTATTAAACTCAAACACTCATGAATGATGATAAAAACACTTGAAACACCTAGATCACTTAGAGGATACCCTGCCCATAGTACTGATTTGTATGGACACTATACAAAATTGTTAGAAAATAGTACTTTTTCAAGGTTTTAAGAGATTTATAGGGTGTAAAACTATTTAAAAAGTTGAAAAACATTGGAATTGGAATTTTTGGACTTGTTTCATCTTACCAAGTCATTATATGTCCAAAAATATGCCTAGAAATTCCTCTACAACTCTCCTCCAAACAACTAGTTTGTAGTTGTGAAAGAGAAGGTGACCTAGTCCCCTTGTTTTGAAAAATTACAAGTTTTTCTTGCTAAAAAAGGCCTATTTTATGGTACATGATGTTGTTTTATACCTAAATATCACTTTTTCATATTATCTTAAGATCTAATATAGAATTTCATGGCTGTCAAACACTAGCAGTCAAGTTACTAGGCCTATTTGGCCTATTTGGTCAACAAAGAAAGTTGGAGAATGGTGTAGGGAGAATTTTGGAGGAGTTATTATAGTGTTATTACACCATTAAACTAATGTTAAGTTTGATATAAGCACTCTTCATAGAAATTATGGAATAATGGAGGTAGTTTCTTGACTTAATCAATATGCTCAAAAAGAGGGTAGGCTATTATATGCTTGATAATGGTCTGATTACACCTCATTAATGTTATAACTACCATTAAGAGGAGGTATTTTAACAAATGTGGGAATATATATGCATTTAAATATGTTTAACAATTCAACCACATCCTCCACTACCCCACTTCAATGCCTAAAAGATTATTGAAGAGCATCAATGCACGAAGAGAGTTGAAAAAGGACTATGTAATTGTTTATAACTAAAGTAATGAATGTACTATGGTCATTTATGACCCATGTCTCCCTCCTCCATTTCATTTTCCCCTTCTTTCTCTTCCCTTTCTGCTATGTATTTATGCCTTAAGGCCATAATTTGGATCCCTCATTTGGGTATGAGGAAACTTTACTTGGTTTTGTACTATGAACCTATTAGACTAAGAAATAAACTATTTTAGATCTTTCATGGTGATATTTAGTGTATTTATACTTTTTTATATTTGCATATGTGATGTGTTTAACTTCCTTGTATGTCTTGTATAGAGGATTACAAAATAAGTTAGTCAAACATTAGTCCATAAATAATGAAAAATGCATAATGAACTAACTAACTAAGCCTATCTATTCCTATGGGAATTACAAATGATAGAAAGAAAAAAAATGGAAGAAATAAACATCATATTACCTTCCCAAATAGATTCACCATACCCATATGGCTCAAAATCATGTTCTCCCTTGATCAAGCATTCTTGTCTTTGTCAACAAATATGGAAAACTCCTCAAATGTCTTAAGAACACTCCATAAAACCTAGGCTCATGATTCCAAATCAGTAAACTAGCCTATCAATGAAGCTTGAAAACAAAATCAATGGTCAAATGCAAAGGATTATGGAAACAATTTAACATTAGAACTTTATAATATTCAAGCTTAAAATTCATGTCCATGGCCTCTCTATTTATAGATTTTTGAGATTGGTCAAGATCAACCATGACCATGTATCTCAAGATTGAGATGTGTGGCCATGGATAATCCTAATATTTGGAATTAAACTCATAAATATCCTCGAGATAAATAAGCATTAAAGAGGCATGGAAGGCATTAATTAGGCATGGGTGACACATAATCTTGATATTTTATGCATTTATGGCTTAATGGATGCCACACCATAGATGATGTCACTAGGTGATGTAGATATTCAAAATCAATTTACAATAATGAGATATTTAAAAAGATCTATGGAATTCTTACTTAAGCTCTTAAATTGGATTAATTAGCTTAAGTTTAATCAAGTTTAATGCAATTAATCAAAATGGTCAAAAAGTCATATTATTGGGTCATAATTTGACTAGAGAGGAATTGGAAGGTGATGTTAGATGTGTTCGAGTTTTATTCCCATTTAGGTGTTGACAACACCAAATAACAAAGGTACATGATGTATACCAATGAATTAGAAGAAAAGAGTGATCCAGAGCACTAAATGGTGAAATTATTATTTTGACTTGAAATGATCTGATCAAAGCTAGCTAGCCCATAAAATGCACTACCCTATTTAGGTATACTTTGACCTAAATTGGCACTTGTAAATGACAATTTTGAACTATTTAGTGTGTTTTATGGATTTTGACCGAAAATGTTCATTTGAGTGCAATTCAAGTAAGATTGACAATTTCAACACAAATAGTGTTAGGAATTGGATGTCTACAAGTCCTTGTTAACTTAGATACAAATAAGGTGTCTTATGTAGGTTATGTGGTGTGTAAAAGTGTTGGTGATGGAGTTTAAAGTGTGACCTAACTGGTAAGAGTCTCATAGTAGACCTTATTATCATTACCTTTACATTCTAGTTAGTAAATACAACCTCCACATGAAACAATTTTTCATAGGAACTCATGAAGATGGTTGTTTAGTTGTTTGTTTAGTATATTAATGTTGTTAGGACTCCAAATTGAGTGGATGAATGATTACATTGGTGTATCACCACCCCTTATATTAGGTTTATCTTATGCACTTTATATCCATTTTCACCCCTACAATAATAGGTCTCAGTGAACTAAGCCAAATAGATGCATCACAAGAGCTAACCCCATAATCTAGAGGTATAGTCTACTTATAAGGTCACCCATAGCCTTTAAGACATTCCCATGTTAGTACAAGTTTGAAGTAGAAGTGAACATTCCCCTTCAAAGGGTGCAACTTGGTTTACTAATAGTTACACAAATAAAATTCACATAAAATATTTTTTTGTTTAGGGGTATCAGTGTGATAAGCTTCAATAAACTCCTTATCATCTTCTATGTCATAAGAAAGATAACATGAAATTATCAAAAATTTCCATATATAGAACTATTCTTGAAGAAAGAGACCATACTCAGAGGTAGGCCTTCTATAAATTAGGAGTTTTTCACCAAACTCATAAGCTATTTATAATGTGGATTCTAATTTTTATTTCTATTAATATAGCCATCCTTTTCCTTATGCAAAAATATGTTGTTGATCCACTAAGGGCTAGGAAGGTCTATGATTTGGAGGATTTGGTTAATTAAAACCCTCTCCTAGGATTTTAATATTTTTATCTAATTTTTCCAGGTAGAGCAATCCATTGGGATTTTTTGATCCTTGTGTTTAGAGATTAAATAGTACTGAAAATATATATATATATATATATATATATTTTCTAGAGTGGTAAACTAGTTGAAGGAGTTTTTGATGATATTTGAGGGTTTTGAAGGGTTTCAAATTTAAGAAAAATATTTGTCTTATCTCTTGGCATTGGCGAGTCCATTTGGAGAGGACTTATTTCTATATTTTCCTTTAGGAGGAATGATTTGGGTAAGGGTTTGATCAAGTCTTGTGGAGCTAGAATTTATCCTTGCAAGGTGTGGCTACCATTGAGGGTTTTTAGACCTCTTGTGAAGAAGGATCTTGGATTTATTTCTAGAACTGAACCTATTATATCTATGCCTCTATAATAAAAAATTCATCACTTATTTATATCAAGTTACATTCACCATATAGCCCAAAATAAGGTACACAAGTTAGATTTTCATTTTATTGAGTATTATTGCATTTTTTGTGCTATTTGGTAAGGGTTTGGGTAAGATCTCTTGGCTAGGTTTTCTACATTTTTTGGATAGCATCTAGCTAATCCTCTTGTTATGACTTAAGATCTTATTTGTGGATTTTACATATCAAAACCATAATCTTGGCCAATTGTGGGGTTTGAGTGATCTACATGCCTAACAGTGATAGAGAGGTTAGTTACTATGAAAGGGAAAATAAAAAAGGGTCAAAGCAGCAAGAGGAACAACAAATGGAAGAAGAAATATTCACATAATAAACAAGGCATGGAGACAAAGAGGATAGGGACAATGATAGGTTTGAAAGATACACTCAATTCAATAAAATTTGACAAATATGATGGCTAATTTCATACAAATAATGGACATGAATGGAAACTAAACATAAAATGGTGATGAAATTAATTCAAGTACAAATGATAACCCTCTCCCAAGGGAAATGGTTGGATCCTCACAGAAGGTATTTTTAGCCTACTTTCCCATGGAGAGAGGAAACCATTCCATAGAGAGAACAAAATTATTTCATGTTGGAGGATATTTCTACTAATTACATTGAGTATAGGACTCTTCCTACTGACATCAAAGGGAGATGACCCTTACCAAATTCATGAAAATAAAGAAGGGTAAAGTTAGTCATGGGGCTATTCATAAACTAAGGAACACAACAAGAGATCTACATCATGTTTTGGGAAAGCTCACACTTTCCACTTTTGATGGTTCACCGAAGATTTCAACTAGGGCATAGATACAAAAGGTTGATACATACCTCACACTTCAACCTATGATAGAGGAAAATGCCATCAAATTTGCTATATTACATTTGGAGGGAACCACCCATGAATGGTGGTACCATAGATTGACAACCCAAGGACACAACCTCATAAACACTTATGAGGAAATTAATAGAATGTTGATGGAGAGATTTGAAAATGCTGATTTGGAGCTTCTTTTTTGGGAATTAGCTCAATTGAGGCAAAATAATTTTGTGGAGGAATATGTGATTGTTTTTTAGAGAATTTCAGTCATGGTAATAGATATTTCAGAGAAAAGGCTTTTGTCATTGTTCATGGAAGGGTTGGCTGATTTTTAAAGGGGTTTGGTTAAGGCTTTCATCCTTCCTACCCTTCAAGAGGCCATTTAAAAGGCTCTTGATCTAGAGTCATCATCACTTAGGGGCAAAATTATGTCTTTTAAGAAACATAAAAACAACACTTTTGGTCCCTTTGGACAACAAAGGACCAACACTTTTGGGTAGAGTAGGACTACCATTTCTAATCAGCCCAAAGTAGCCCCCATTGGGTAGCAAAGGAAATCTTTCAAACAAGGCTAAGGGAAGCCAAAGGAGTAGCCAAAGGTAAACAAAGAGTGGGGTGAGACTGGGAATGAGCTAAAAAGGAAAAATTTGTATTTTTTATGCAAAGATCCATGGGCACTAGGACATCATTGCCTTGGAAAAGGGCAAGTTCACTACATAGAGCTAGTTTTAGATAGTGAGGATGAATAAGAAGAGGTGGAGGAAACCACCTATGAGGAGGATCAAAATTAAAAGGAGGAAGAGGATAATTTGGATGGCACCCCTACCACCCTTTTGGGAGATCCTAGATATCATGTTTTTTGAGTGAGAGGGGTCTTGCAAAGAAAGAAGGCCACCATGTTCATTGATAGTGGGACTAACCATAACTTCATTGATGAGAAATGTTAGCTAGATATGGGATAAAAACTATTGCATTATGAGGCTTCACTATAACTAGGGTGGATGGCTTCACCATCCCTTGCACCAAAAATATTTCCATCATGAGCATCACCTTGGGTAAACATAAAATTGAAGATGATTGGTTGGCATAGATGAGACTAATTTGAAACTGGGAGTGCAATGGTTATACTTGTTTTCAATCAGACTTGTACCCTCATGAAGGTAGTTTTAGGCCTTTACAGTTTACTAAAACATGGAAACAATCCTAGGCTATGGGTAACTTAATTAGTGGATTGAATCTCTAGATTGTAAGGGCTAGCTCCCTTCTGTGTATCACTTAGGATCTCTATTCTACACTACAAACTACCAAGGAAAATGGAATAAATAAACTTGAAGGGAAATCTTACCTAATGATGGTGATACACCTAAATTTTGATTGATCCACTCAATTTGAGCTTCTAAAAACACAGATCAAAAAATAAACAAATTGAATTTTTAACCCCAATTGACCCCTACACATCAGTATTTCATGAAAAGGTTATATCTTGTGATCAAAGCTTGAGATAAATGATGGAATAGGTTTGATTCAAGGCACTAACTAGCCACTTATATCCACTATAACTTCAACTAAAATATATTAAACATAGAACATAACCTACATAATCTGATCAGCTAGTAACTAGGCAAGAATCAAGTCTTGACAAGGAAGAAAATTCTATCACATATGCAAATCATTGACATTAATACACTATACCAGCACCTTGGAGTCTGAAAACTATCCTTCTATTAATTTTAAAAGGTTATACAACATAAATTTTTGGTAGAGTATGATCTTTCCAAAAAGAAGATATAAATCAAGGCCAATAGGCCAACTTATATAGAAAAGATACAACAACCAAGAGATTGACGCTAAAAATATAAGAAGAGCTCAACTTAGTCCAACTTATGCCATCATAACCTTCAAATAAAATCTATTTTTATCTTATACCTTGCATGAAAATCTCTTTGGTGTTTAAAATTATGGAGAGCCCAAGTTTGAGTTAAAACTTCCATCATGCATAATGCTACACCAATCTCCAAATATAGAACTCCTCTTGAACTACCTAAAATAAGAGAACAATCTCCTTTGTATGAAATCAATGCCAAAACTGAATTTAGAACACCACTTGAAATGTTGGAAATGTTGAAATCCTTTCACAAAATAAACAAAAACACATGCATGAAATTCCATGTTGGCATAGAAGGGATGAGGTGGACCCAAGTTTGACAAGTCAAACTCTTGCATAGAAAGCCACACCACAAATTTAAAGGAATATGCTTCTTGATTAATCTTAAAGCTGAGTTGGATCATTGAATGCATGAGATGACTAGGATATAAGCCTAACTTCAACAAATATTCAATTAAAGCTTTGATGAATCAACTATAGATAGCCTTTGTTTACATGGAAAGGACCTTGATGAGTGAGAAGTGCATTCAGATTGAACTCCTTGTTATTTCTTGGCCTAACGCTTTCAGACTCTTTACTTTTGTGAATGTATTCCTTCGAGCATTTATTCTCCTTCTTTCTCTTCAGTTAGATAAACTCTTGTTTATTTCCTTTAGAAAAAAATTTTGAAGGAATCTTTTTTTGTTTCTTTCCTTCCATTTGCCTCGAACAATTCCATGGGTAAATCTTCTGAAAGAATTCTTTCAGACAATATGTCCAAAGGAATTCCTTTAGACTTTCAGTCCTCAACATATTTTAAAATTTCCCCATTTTGCCTTATTGGAATGAATGGTCCTCAAAAATTGAAATGGCCTTTACCCTTGAAGAAAACTTTTCTAAAAGGAACAACCCCTTCAGACTTCTTGCCAATGACCCTTCAAAACTTTATGAAATGTCCCTTTGAATAATTTAATGAACCCTTTAGCTTTTTAAATGTCTCTTTCTTTTGGCTTTTTTGTCTGACACATTCCTTCAAACAATTTATCTGATGGAATGTCCCTTCAAAATTTATACAAATGTCCCTTCGGGTTCTCAAAACTACCCTTCAGGGTTTTGTCAATGGTCCTTTTCTAAAGAAAATGACCCTTCAGAAATTTTGTAAATACACCTTCAAAAAAGTTCTCACCTTTATAAAAATACACCTTCAAAAAAGTTCTCACCTTCAGGCTTTTGTCAATGGTCCTTTTCTAAAGAAAATCACCCTTCAAAACTTTTGTAAATACACCTTCAAAAATGTTATCTGATGGAATGTCCCTTTGAACTTTAAACAAATGTCCCTTTGCATTCTCGAAATTTCCCTTCAAGCTTTTGTCAATGGTCCTTTTCTATAGAAAATAACCCTTCAAAACTTTTGTAAATACACCTTCAGAAAATTTCTCACCTTTTGAAAAACTTTAAATGGTCCACTTGCCATTCAAAAAACTTTAAATAGTCCACTTACCCTTCAAAAAACTTGAAACGGTCCACTTGCTCTTTTAAAATTTTGTAATCAACCCCTCAAAAAATAAATGAACCCTTCGGTAAATGGAAAACTACCCTTCGAGACTTTTGTAAATGGTCCTTTGAAATTTTGTAATGCACCATTTAGAAGTCTGAAAAGGACACTTTTATTTGAAAAATACCCTTCAGGATTTATGAAAAGAACCCTTCAGCATTAGTGAAATGGACTTTCTCGAACCTTTTAAATTGACTTTTTTGAAGTAAAAGAAACCTTTGAACAATTTGAAATGATCCCTCAAAACTTTGAGATGAACTTTCTTGAAAGAATAAGAGCCCTTCAAAAAATTTGAACAAGCCCAATTCTTGACATCTAGACAAAGAAGCAGGCTTATGCAATGTTAGAATGATAAGGGTGGCAATTTGACTTGTGAGATCAAAATTGTCAACATTACTCAATTGTGGAATTCCCTCAGAATTACCAAACTATGGAACTCAAATTCAAGGCAACAAAAAAGGAAGTGGTATTGTGTGGGTTGAGCAATGGAGGACCCATGATAGTTACCTCTAAAAAGATGGAAAGACCTTTTCAAAGAGGGAAGATTGCATGGGCAGCTGAATGCTTTATGAGCATACAAAATTATGATTTATAACATCTTCACAAGGATAATCAACCCACCCTTGATAGACGTTCAAGGGTTTTTGGTAATATTCCTCATGGATTACCTTTAGATAGGGATTTTGAGCACATTACAAAGTTTTAACTGGGTACCAAAGCAATAATCACCATGCCTTATTGCCATCCAAGGGTCTATAAGGATGAGATTGAGAAGACCATCAAAGAGCTCTTGGAGATGGGCCACATAAGGCCTAGTTTGATCCCTTTTTCTTATTCATTAGTACCTTTGAATAAGGAATTTTATAGTATTTTTTGGGCACTTGTGGCAATTTTTGGCAAGGGTTTGAAGTGGAAAAATATTCAGAACAATAAATGTATTTTTAGAATTAAATCAAATTTTTTAGTCAACATAAAGTGGCATTTGAGCTTCAATAATTTGGAAAAAAGGTACTTATTTTATGAATTTAATTTTATATTTATTTTTGAAAGTATTAAATTAATTTTGGGATAAGTTATTGGTTAAAAATCATCTACAAAACCCTATGATTATGGCGTCTAGGGTTTATAGGGCTTGACAAGGGTTTTTGGAGCTTATTTTTCAAACTAGGTTTTGTTGATTTCATTTTCAAAATTTTGGGATTTAATTAAAAACCCCTTTTGTATGAAATCATCCCATTTGAGGACATTACACCTTCCTTATCATGGGTGACAAGGTACCTCTGAAATCAATTTTATTGTGCATATTAGTTGGTTGTAAAAGAGGGGATAATTTAAAATATTTTGAAGCAACATCTTCATACCTTTCAAAAATAATTTTGTCCTTCCTAATTCACCACCATGTGTCAATCATGCTTTCTCCTTTGGGGTCCAATGGCCCAACATGCTACCAACGAATTTTTGATTTTTTTGGAAAGTTAAGAAATAAATTTTCCTTTTACAAAATTATTTTTTCCATGGATACTATTAATTTGGGTCTATTCCCACCCTATTTTATTCCTCAATCCTTCATCCATGTTTACATTTTCAACTTTCCCAAAACCTACACATGGAACAAACATGTTAGGAAAATCTTTAGTCTATAGCAACACTTTTGCAATTACTTCATCATGCCTCATGAGCATGACATGGGCTCCCTTATGGTGTTTTAGCTTTTTAATATCATGGTTTTAGCATGAATTTTTCTCCTTCAACCTTCCCTTTATAGTGGCTGGAAAACCATTCATACATGTGAGAATCACTTCCATGGTGTTGGGGTGTAAGAGGCACACCTTCCTAAGTCCAACACTCTTTATGGAAACAAAAAACATAGTGAGAATCAAACTAAAAATGTGAAAATCAATAATGAATGTATTACTTACATCCCTTCCCTTGATTCTTGGATCATGGTTCTTCTTACTTATGCCATTTTGCATGAGGATTCAAACCTTGCCCTTTGTTTCCCGACATAACAAAATAACAAAATCATGTTTATAGTGCTCACCTAGATCCCACAACCATAATATAAGTTTCTCATGTCCAACCCATGAATTGATAAGGAAGAGTTCCTCTCTTCCCTTAGTGCCCCCATCTCTTCTTCATGGTTGGAAATATCAATATTAAACCTTACAACTCTTGATTTGGTTACTTCTATCACATATTTGATTGGGGTTGAATAAAAATTAGAAATCATTATCTTCAAGAATTCCTTTTTGTGACTAAAATTTGTTCTTTCCAAACTCTTTTACCCACTCTATAGTCATGCAACAAATTTGGACAACTATTAGAACCAAACCCCATAATATTATTCAAAACATACCTCTTTACAGGGTCAACCATGAACACCTTGGTTTCTTTATCTTCATCTCTTTGAATTTCATACTTTATGATATTTGGCTGACCCAAATACTTAGCATTGCTCCATGTTTTTCAATCATTTGTAGCTCTCTTTGCTGCTCTAAAAACTCATATTTTTGATGCTCACAATCTTCCACTCTAAGCTGCCCCAAAGTGTCACATTTTTGTTGCTTACCACCTCCTTCCAAATCTCATTTTTTTGTTTTCTTAATTCTTCCATAAGAATCCTCATGAAGGGTTGTCCATCCACTCTTTTTATCTTCTACTTTAAACCCTTGTTGCTTATAAATTTTTAGTTCTTGTGGCACAAAAATTTCAGTTAGTGGCTGCCCTTCTATGATCTTTTTGTAAGTCTTTGACTCTTCTAAATTTTCTATTTTTAACCTCAGTCAATTGCTTATTTCTTTGGGTCCATTATTGGCCAATTTTTATGCTTAATCATCAAGGTCTCTCCATTAGGTGGTTGCCTTTCAAAATTAGCTTCTCTTGCCATTGATTTCTTTTTATTTTCTAAATTAATTCTAAGCTGTTCATACCTCATAAAAGAGCCTTGTTTGACTAATTTTGGTCATTGGCAAGCTCATGGAGTGGCTGCCCCCTGTACAATTGGAAATTCAGCTTTGACACTTGCTTTAATGGTTGCCTTTCCTCTGATTGAAGTTCTTTGTCATACGCCTTTGTTGATTTAGGTGTGGTTGGTTCCCTCTTCCTTTCAAACTTATTGATTATCTCTACCAACAAAAATTCATGTGTTCCCATCATGCTATGCCTTTGTGTCATTCTATAATGATCTTGATATTCAATATATGCAGAAATACCCTTAAGGTAGGGAAACACCATATAATACTCCTTTAGGAAGGAATAACTCCACAATGTATCTTCAAGGGGACAACCTCTAATATCCTCTTAAAATAGAAGACTTAATGCTTACTTGATATCTTTACCATGATAATCATCTCCTATATATATATACATCTATCTAACCCATGGATGGGTAACCTCCTAATCCTTGTGTAGGCTGACCATTACCCAATGTACTACTTCCATAAGTTACTCTATTATCCTAATATATTATACCCATATAACTAACTAAGGGGATGTGTGCCACATGTCAGCATCTCCATTAACCCATATACAATAATAAATCATATCCCTAGGTACATAGCATTACTTACCTCCTTGACATGTTTCATCCTCGAAACATAGGAAGAAACCAAATAATGAGTGTGCTTCAAATCATTACACACTTGTCTCCAATCTCGATCATCTAGCCATCCAAATGTGATCTTGGTAGGTGATAACTCTCCAAGCTTATTTCCAAATTCCCTTATGCTCCTCTAATTTCATTCATGATCATAATTATATTGCTTTGGTGTCCCAACATAATTACTCCTCTTTTTATTCCATGTACCATATTTCATTGCGCTTCTCTGATTCTAACCATGACCATAGTAGGTATTCTTCCATGCATAGTCATAGTGATTTCTCCATTCATTCCATGTGCCATAGCATTTTTAATTTGGATTCCATGCATATCCAAAATTATTAGAAATTTGATTTCCTATATAGACAAAATGATTATTGTTATGACACTTCCTCACCTAGTTCCATGATTGTTTCCTCTCATGATGATGTGGGTGTCTATATACCTCAACCTTTTCCAATACTTTGACATTATCCACCTTTACTTCTACCTCTTCTACCTTTTCCTTCTTTGTCTCTTGAGTACATGAAGTGTTCATTTGTAGTGTGCTTTTATCTATATCATCTAAATCTTTATCATGATCTTCATCACCTATTCTAATCTCATCCTCATGATCTACTTGGATTGTTATTGGTGCCTTTTTCACTATGATATCTTGTAAATTGATCTTCTTTTTCTTATACCAAAATTTCATGAACTTTTTCTGAACATTAATATTCATTGTCCCCAAAGTCTCTAACCATGGATATCCAAGAACTATATCCACATCATCCATATCCAAAGCATAAAAATCTGAATGCAAAACATATTTTTCCATAATGAGCTTCATATCTTCAAACATTGAAATATTCTTACCATCTACTTAAACCTCTTTGATATTCTTTGTTAGAAAATGTAGATGCTTGGACACATTCATGTTGATGAAGTTATACTTACTGGTAGCGTTTATGGACACAATAACCCTTTTTCTTTTGAATTCATCCATGAAATTGAAATATTGACTCAGATTTATTTGGAGCCAAATAATTTAAACTTTTATCATCTAATTCTTCTTCTTCTTCTTCATCTTCTATTACTTGTTCTACTTCTTCTTCTTCTTGTTCTTTTGTTGATTCTTCTATTTCTTCTTCTTCTTCTTTTGCTTATTCTTCTTCTTCTGCTTCTTCTTTTTCTACTTCTTGTTTTATATCCCAATGATCTAAAAAGACTTGTTCCATTTCTTTCCATGAAGAAAACATTTTTGTATAGCTCAATTGATCAAACCAATGTAGTGTAGGCCCAGACAAAAAAGGAAGTAATCATCTTTGCCCAAAATTTTTTGTAAAATGATTCTCCAAAAGGAGCCACCATTCTTTAGCATCAATATCATCTTCCCCTAAAAATGTTTGCAACTCCATGATCCACAAAAAAAAAATTAAGGTTCATGAAACCCTAAAATGTCAAAAATGATCCATAAAATCACAACAAATCACATCAAAAAACTCGAAAAATTCTAAACTTTTGACTATACTTCTCTTATATCTGCTTACATCTACAGTAAAAATTTCAAATAAAAATTCCCTATATTTTGGAAGATATAGTGAAATTATTATAAACCCTAAAATAGCAATAACTCCCTCAAAACGAATCAAAAAATCTTGATTTTTTTACTGTGACTTATTTGAAATATTATCTATATCTAGTAAAAAATTTGTGAAAAAATTCACAACTAATCAAAATTTATTGATGATTCAAAAAAAAACTAGGGTTTCCTTCTACAAATTACCTAAATTAAAGCTCTGATACAACTTGATATGATCTTGATATTCAATATATGCAAAAATAACATTAAGGTAGGGAAACATCATATAATACTCCTTTAGTAAGTAATAACTCCATAATGTCTTTTCGAGGGGATAGCCTCTAATATCCTCTTACAATAGAAGACTCAATGCTTACTTAATATCTTTACCATGATAATCATCTCCTATATATATACATCTATCTAACCCATGGATGGGTAACCTCCTAATCCTAGTGTAGGCCGACCATTACCCCATGTAATACTTACACAAGTTACTCTATTATTCTAATACATTATACCCCATATAACTAACTAAGGGGATGTGTGCCACATGTCAGCATCTCCATCAACCCATATAAAATAATATATCATATCCCTAGGTATATAGCACATTCTTTCTTGGTGTCACCACTTATGGGCAGCCCCATCCAGATGTTGGATAACAAAAATTAGTGCCTCTATTCAACCTCTAGGCCTTAATTCAAGATACTAGATCATCATATCAACCTAAACTCATACCAGATTACTTGGATCACCATCAAAATTTGTAAGAGCTATCTTCCCCAAATCATCTTGTGTATTTATGTACCCATGGTGCCTCTTACCATACCTCAAGCCTAGCCAATATTCAAAGCTCCTTCCCCTACTATATATAGGTAAAATCTTCAAGTACTCATCATAATCCTCCATGAGATCCCAATGAACTAAGGGTTGGTCCTCATGTTCCTTGGCCTATGTATTACCTTTCATCCTTCCCTATTCTTATTTGGTATAGACCTTGAATCCCACAAATATCCAAGATATGGATTCGATACCACTATAATGTCCCCAATTGGGACAATGATGAAAAAGAGGGTTTCTCAACAAAACCCTTAATCAACTCCAAATAAACTAAATTTGAAAACTCAAAACCATCCAAACCCTAGCTAAAAAATTGTATGATATCCAAGAAAAATAGCATCCAAATAATTACACAAATAGCTAAACTTTATTTAGAGAATAAAGTACCTTTTTGGATCATAATTTGATGAATTAGCTAAAAATAACTCCCATGAATAATCTAATTTTTTTAAAAGTGCAATTGCATTTTTCACCCCTTAAACACCAAAATTACTAGAATTATTATCATCAAATCCATAAATAATTATAGTACAATCTGATCAATTGTTTAGGGTCTAAAATTACCCTAAATCCTTGCAAATATTCCTAAAAAAAAGTTCACCCCACCTAGAAAAATATTACAAATAATCTCTAAATATTCTAGGGAATTGAATGACCCTAAAAACCTTGCAAAACCTCTCCAACACAAATCACCCAACTATTAAAATATCTCCAAACAATAGAATAATGTTTCTAATAAAATTAACCCCCAAGGGAAGATATTCAATCAACCCACAAATTTGTCACCCTAATAATGGCTCCAAACCACAACAAACAACCTCCAAAAGAAAGTCATTCCAATAAGGAAAATTATGTAAATAATTTTTGAAATTAATTCCCTTATTTTCAGCCCTCAATAATTTATTATTTTCTTAATCAGTTGAAAATTCAAAAATTTGTATTTTATAAAATATTGTGAATTTAAATGTAAATTTTAGCTCAAAATGATCACAAAATTAGTAGCTTTCACACAAAATTAGAATAAAAAATTTTCATCCATGACAAGTCCCTCAAAAGTAGTTCCAAAGTTACAAAAACCCTAGTTACAACCTTATATTCTTCCAAAATCAACAAAAACTTTTTAAACCAAGTTCATCCACATCTTTGACCTAAAAATCTTGAATTTATAGATCTTCAAAGGGTTTTCACTAATTCCTTGATGAAGTTGGTGTCTAAAGATACCTTTGTAAATCCTTTTGAATATAATTGTGTATAATTATGGTGTAATTACAGCCCTTGAGTAGAGCTCCTCTGATAGAAGAATGGAGGTTTTCCTCTCCAAACCCTTTGGTGCACTTGAAGTTTTTCATCATCAAGTCACTTGTTCAAGCTTGACATGCACAAAATTTTCAATATCAAAATTTCATAACCCTTT